>JAGDQP010009037.1:49063-60715 GCA_022664845.1 Lepisma saccharinum
ACATTAGTCGTCCACCTTCTATCTGTTCGTCTAGCTATGTGACCGGCCCATTTTCCCTTCATCTTCTTCGCAGTCTTGTTTACATTCTCTACTTTGGTTTGTGTGCGAATCCATTCACTTGTCTTCCTGTCCATCCTGGTTATTCCTAGCATGCATATCTCCATTGCCCTTTGTGTGACTCTTAATCTTTGAGTCGCTTCCGCATTTAATGTCCAAGTTTCGATCATCACAGGTAAGACACATTCATTATAAAATTTACGCTTGAGACACATAATTGGTAGTTTACTTTTGAAAATAAAGTGTAGAATTCCAAATGAACTCCACGCCATTTTACATCTTCTATTTATTTCATCAGTCAACTTAGCATTCGATGTTTTGAGCTGGCCTAGGTAAACATACTCATCAACTAAGCCTATTGGCTCTCCGCAAATCTTTATTTCCCTCTTTGTAGCATGTTGATTGTATATGATCTTTGTTTTACTTAAATTCATTTTAAGGCCTATTTTCGAACTCTCATTATTCAGTTCTTCCATTCTGGTTTGTAGTTCTTCTGCATTTGAAGCAAACAGGACTATATCATCAGCGAACCGTAGGTGATGAAGATATTCGCCATTGATTTTAATTCCAACTTCATCCCAGTTTAAATTTTGGAACACTATCTCCAGGACCGCAGAAAACAGTTTTGGGGAAATTGAATCTCCTTGCCTTACCCCCTTTCCAACTTTAAATTTTTCGCTTTCTTGATGTAGTCTAATGACAGAAGTGGCAGTCGAGTAAATGTTTCGCAGTAGCTTATGTATGCACTTTTGATGCCTTGATGTTCAAGTGATTTAAGTACTGCTGACAAGGAGACCGAATCGAAAGCTATTTCAGAATCTACGAATCCCAAACATAGTGGAAGTTCATATTCATTAGTCCTTTCCATAACTTCATTCAATGTTTGTATGTAGTCCATTGTGCTGAATTCACGATGAAATCCGGCTTGTTTCCTTCCCTGGTAAAAATCTAAGTCACGTTCAATACGATTCAAAATAACTTTGGTGAACATTTTGTATAGAACTGACAATAAACTAATTGGTCTGTAGTTTTCGACGCGTTCTTTGTCCCTTTTCTTGTACAACAAAATTATAACGGCATTGTTCCAACTTGAGGGTATTTCTCTCTTCCTCAGGCACATCGAGAATAATCTCGGAAGTTCCTCTTTCATCTTTCACCTCCCCATTTAAACATCTCTGCTGTGAGTCCATCTTCTCCTGGTGATTTTCTTTTCTTCATCCCTCGAAGTACTTTATCCACTTCTTCTTTCATTACACCTGGGACATCTACATCATTTTCTTCTAAGTCTTCATTTCCTAGCTCTTCTTTGGAATAGTACAATTCTCTGTAGAAATTTTCAAATATTATTATAATTTCTTCCTTATTTCGTGTTACGGTCCCGTCTGGCCTCTTAACTGCAATTATTTGGGTTTTCCCTATCATGATCAGGGCCGTATTTGCCACTAGGCACACTAGGCACGTACGTGCCTAGAGCGCCAAATTGTAAGGGGCGCCAAATTTTGGAGAAAGAAATTAAAATTTATGTCTTAAGTAGAAGAGTAATATATATTTATTGTAAGTTTGAAACGGGCAGCACAAAAAATTGGAAATAACAGCCGTTTTGAAATAGTTAATAAGCGCCTAATCTTTGAGTCGTGATCTCAATGACAATGAGTGCCAAAGCATTTATACGCAATTCGCAAAGCATAATATGCGCTATAATCGTGAATGCCACTACGCAGTCTCAACGTTGTAGCTCCCTCCCCTCTACACTCAACTTGGACTCACCCGGTACGCCGGCGCTGGCAAATAGATGGGAAGGGGGAGGGGGTTCGCTGGCCTTTTAGGTGCCTAGGGGCGCCATATTTACAAATGCGGCCCTGCTCATGAGATTCTCTTTAATTTTCCTCAGGCTCCTGTTTTCCTCGATTGTATTTCTAACAAGATTTTCGTTGTGTCTTCGCACAGCCTCTCTTATTTTCTTCCTTACGGCTTTATTTAGTTTTATGTACTCAATCACGTTTATTATGAAATTTTCCTCTTCTTTCATTTCCCTTCTTTTCTTCATCAAGAGTTTAGTTTCTTCTGAGATTTTGCTCTCTTTTCACTTTTTGATACCTGCTATTTCATTGGTTCTCTCTCTTATTATCTCAGTCAGTATTTTATTTCTGCTATTGATGTCTTCTTCATCCACTAACTCTTCCAAGGCGCTGAATCTGTTGTTTAGTTCCTTCTCGAATGTCTGTCTGTGTTTTCCAAGATTTTCCAGATCTATAACTGACGGTTTTCCTCTGATAAGCTTCTTTCTCTCTAGTCTAGTATTTAGTTTCAGCTTACATCTCACCATCCTATGATCACTCGAGATTTTGAAACTGTTCAGAACAGACACGTCTTGCAGAATTTCCCTGTTATTTGATAGAACATAGTCTATTTCGTTTTTAGTCCCATGTGGGCCTTTTCATGTCCACTTCCTCTGGGGCGGCTTCTTAAAAAATGTATTGGAAATGAACATTCTGTTGGCTTCTAAGAATTCTACTAACTTATCTCCTCTCTTGTTTCTTGTGCCAGATCCAAAGTTTCCTACTTTCGCATCACTGATCTACTTAGTTCCTACTTTTGCAAGTCTCCCATTACAATTTTGTAATGCGATTTGCTACTATCCAAAATCTCCTGTATCTCCTCGTATGTCTTCGATTTCCCTCTCCGGATGTTAGGTTGTTGGAGCATACACTTGTATATTTTCCATACTGTATCTCTTGTTTATCTTTATTACTACTCGTGCAATTCTATCTGAATATATATACACTGAAGTGCCAAAAGTCATGGGATACCTACCTAATAATGTGTGGGACCCCCTCGATCCCGGGGAATTGCAGCGACTTGACGTGGCAGGGACGCGACAAGTCGCTGGCAGTCCGCTGGAGTGATGTGCAACCATGCAGTCTCAATTGCCATCCCAATTCGGTGATAGTTGCAGGTGGAGGATCATGGATTCGAATAGTCAATTCTATCATACACTACATGTGTTCAATAGGGTTTATATCCGGCGATCTAGGGGGCCAAAATATGCGTTGGAGGTTGCCGGAATGTTCCTCAAACCAGTCGCGCACCATTGTGGCACGGTGATATGGCGCATTGTCCTAAAAATTCAATTCTTGGCAGGGTACACGAAGTGCAGAGAGGGCTAAAGATGGTCACGAAGCAGCTAATCATAGCGCTGACCGGTCAATGTCCGGTTCAAGCGGACCAGAGGACCCAAACCATGACAGTTGAACACGCCCTACCAGCTTACACAGTGCCTTGTTGACAACTTGGATAATGGGTCATGCCTCACCCGGACCCAACCATCTGGGCTTACCAATTGGGAAAGTGATTCACCTGACCACGCTTCACGTTGACAGTCCTCTAAGGTACAACCCACGTGTCCTCGAGCTCATATGAGTCACCGCTTCCGATGAGCAGCGATTAGTAGCGGTACACGTGTCGGTCTTCTGCTGCGATACTCCAAGGAGACCAAATTGAGCAACATTGACCTCTGATACACTTTTCTGAGACCTCCTGCATTGTTTCCTGCAATCATATCATGCACTGTTGCTTGTCCTGTTTTCCCGGACGAGTCTGCCCAGACTCCGTCAGTCTCGGTCCTAAAGCATTTGTGGCCGGCCACTGGGTTCTCCCTGATGGGTCGTAATGCTTCCAATGCGGTGCTTACCGTACTTACCGTCCGGCACCCTTGACACCGTGGAATGAATAAAGTTCAATGTCCGGATGACTTCCGAAATCGCATGCTCCATTCGTCTCACACCAACTATCATCCCGCGCTCAAACGCTAATATTTGTTGTCGGGTTACCATCACCACGGTACACGAGGTTTCACTGCACTCACACAAGTCCAACTGACCGTACTGCGACTGCTTCGCGCCGTTCGACCGGTTTGCCGCGATGTTACTGGCTCCCGCTATACGTGACTTTTGGCACTTCAGTGTATATTGTCGGGATACATCCATCCATCAACCTGTTGTCTTTGGTTTGGGTCGTTTAATGCAGGCACAATGAAAGCATTTTTTTAAAAATAATTATGGTTGTGGAATTATTTTCACTTAAACCTTATTAGAAGAATGAAATTCAGAGAATTGACATCGTCTAAAATGTCTTCGTACATAGCCTCAGGGAACAAGGTTCTTAGGTATTGTGGAGAAAAGAAAAACTGAGCAAGGAGTCAGATTTCAGTGGATTCGATTTATAGTTGTGGAAACACGAACAAGTTTGACACGGAAAGATTGATAATAGGAGGATGAGGATAAGGAGTACTTGTGGGAAATAGGTAGCAGTGAATATTATTTATTTATTTAGCAATCTCCAGATACAACCCTATTTCGGACATTTAACACTGGATATATTAAAAATAATAACAACCGGGGAAAGGATTTTGGATAGAATCAGGCTCGTCTTATTCAGGGTACCATCTCAGTATTTCCATGGTATGATGGAGGAAAACCAGCAAGAATCTCAATCAGGTTGGCTGGCACCGGAAATCGAATCCGGGTCCGCCATATTACAAACAGAGCACATTACCGACTGCTCTATCTCATCGAACAGCGAGATGGAACCAGGGATACCGCTTGAAAGGTGTAAATCCAAAGTTACGGGGATGTAAGCAGAGTTTTGCAGGGTTCATTTTGATTCTTAACAGTAAAAAAAATAAAGTTGGGGTGTATTCTCGACGAATTGGAGGGGTGCCTCCCTCTATTGGGGGAGCTGGAAGAATCCCCGGATGGAACTGAAAGCATGGAATGATATCGGTGAAGACGTATGTGGTGAATAACATTTCTGTGGAATGTGAAAAAAAAGAAAATATCAATAAACTTGCTGTAATCGCAGCGGTGCAAGAATTCCCCTGAATTGACAGCTGTCTAGCAGAGCCCCAATGGCAAGGCTGGAATTATTTTCTCAATGACATGGCTCGTATCTGTAGAACGACAGTAAATAATTTCGATACAGAACAAATGATATACAGGCCTGAATTCAGATATTATCCTCCTACTAACAACGAATTCGTAAACTGGTTTGTGGTACAAACTTTACAGATGCTACTTAAAGAAAAATATATTTATTCTGTTAATTTTTATATATACGAGGG
Source organism: Lepisma saccharinum (assembly GCA_022664845.1). Taxonomy (NCBI): domain Eukaryota; kingdom Metazoa; phylum Arthropoda; class Insecta; order Zygentoma; family Lepismatidae; genus Lepisma; species Lepisma saccharinum. Next base: position 54,240 of record JAGDQP010009037.1, read on the forward strand.
CAAGTCAAGAAAGACTTGGACTGATTTTTTTTCTACGCAATTTATTATTACTCAGCAACAGGCACATGATCCTTTTCAAAGTAGTCCCCGCCCACTTGAATGCACTTTTTCATTCGAGTCTTCCAGTCCTCAAACACATGTCGCAGGCCATTCTTTGAGAGGTCCTTCAAAACCGCCTCCGATGCCTTCAGAATCTCGGAATTATCGGAGAAGCGGCGTCCACGCAGTCTGGATTTTAGGGCAGGGAATAGAAAAAAGTCGCACGGTGCGAGATCTGGGCTATACGGTGGGTGTGGCACACGGTTGATATTGTGCTGATGTAGGTATTCGAGGACAGCATGTGCCACGTGTGGTCTCGCGTTGTCATGGTGGAGTCTCCAGCCGCCATTGCGAAGGTTTGGTCGTTTCTTCGCAATGTGCTGCCGTAAGGTCTGAATGACTGACACGTAATATGGTGCAGTTACAGTAGTGCCGGAGGGAACAGCATGCTGATACACCATACCAAGATGATCAAAGAACGTGATCACCATCACCTTGCCTGCCGACTTCACAACCTTTGCCTTTTTTGGTGTGGGCGAACCTGGTGTCTTCCACTGCGTACTGGCTTGCTTGCCCTCAGGATCGAAATGATGAAGCCATGACTCATCGCCGGTGACAATTGACTCCACATAAGCGTCTCCACCATCCTCAAACCTTTGCAACAGCTCCCTGCAAGTCTCCACTCGAACGGCCTTCTGCTCTGGTGTCAGGAGTCGCGGAATCCATCGCGCACACACTCGGCTCATGTGGAGGTGGTCATGCAAAATTTTGAAGGCACTGCCATGAGATATGCGTAGTGCGGCTGCCAGATCGTCGATACTGATGCGGCGATCTTCTCTAACAATGACTGCTGCCGTGTTAATGTTCACCTCAGTAACAGCTGACGCTGATACACCTGGTCCACCAGCTTTCGTGATTGTCATTCGGCCATCTTTAAACTCTTTGAACCACCAGAACACGGTACTTCGTGGCAGAGCGTCATCTTTGTAGGCTGCTGTCAACATTCCTAGAGTTTCTGTTGCACTTTTCCCAAGGCGATAGCAGAACCGTATAGCTGCAAATTGTTCTTCTCGTAATGACTCCATTTCTTCTACAGGCGACTTCTAGAGGCGGCGCAGTACATCACCTGCAATAAAAAGTCGTGGTTACCAAACATGCAATGATTCCTTAACAACATTTTATATATATGCACAGCAAGACCCACCCTACTTGTATGCCAAACTATGAAGCTCCAGCGTTAACAGAACTGCCGGGAAAAAAATCAGTCCAAGTCTTTCTTGACTTGTCCTCGTATAAACATTTCGTTCATTTTATAAGAGCGGTTTATTAATAGCTGAAAGCGTACAAACAAACATGTTGAAAGCTAACACATAGCACTCTATTCAGTATTGATATTATTTTGTTTTTGTTTGTGTTTTGCCCTATTATTATTGAACCCCTTTATTATCATTATTTTCTTTAGTATAATTTATGTACATGTCACACAACAAATAGGGTTGAACAGGGTTTTTCTTATGTTATTTAATTCATGTACATGTAATAAAAAATAAATAAACAGTTAAAAAAAAGTGTTTAAGGCAGGTTGTTACTATTATTTTTATCCCCATGTATATGAGTTCGAATCCAGGAACAGTCAGAACTTTTTACTTTTACCCAGCTACGTCGGAATGTTCAGCTTTTGTTCTCTACCAATGTCAAATAGTGTTCACAATGAAAGGAACAGAAATTATGGTAGCATTAATTAACAGATGCAAATGATCTAATATTGAAGAAGAGGGTAAAGGTAATAGGGACCAAAGTTACTGAACATTATCAGTAAGAATTGTTACGAACGGCCGAAACAAACTGGTGAGCTCCTAAGGACGGGACCTAAATTTTCTGGTGAAGTGGGTTCCGAATCATACTCCGTATAATAAACCTCACAGACTTGAACCTGTGATTAAACTTTCATTAAAAGTAAAGTACATACACAGGGTTTCCACAAAAATTGAAAATCCATTTCCCTGACTTTCTCTGACATTCTCTGACACAAATTCTTGAATATCAATGGAAAGATATGGAAAGAGGTAAGTTCTACCATACACTTTTCTAAGGGCCTCCTCCATCCCCATAGCCGTCCATCACACTCCTTTAATTACCATTTATGTATTTGTTATGTTCAATATGAGTAATTGGTATTTACACAAAATTTAACATGTAAGTATATAATAATATATGTATGATACAGTACCGTACCACATACCTTGACATTGCAAAACAGACATTTTTTTTTTGCTTGAGAAAAACAAAAAAAATGCAGTCAAGAAAATGCTAATATTTTCAACTCTGAGATATGTTAATCCTCACATCTACTTTTTTGAACATAATTTTGTTTTGCTTTCAGTTCTTGAATTTGTTCTACGAGAGTGTCTTGTTCTTTTTTTATAACATAATTCCATTTGATTCTTCTTTGCTTCCAATTTCTTTACTTCAGCACTTAGTTTTCTTTTTTCACCTTTGATTTTGCTTTCCTCTGACACCTCCATAGTACATAATTGCATCATGCACCCGCATATGTGCTTCTACAGAATCTTCAATTTGGTTTTCTACAATAAGTGTCTCATTGACTGAGAACCCGCTGAGGCATTGCCGTGAGATAAAATTAAACATATTTTCACAACATGCCACAAATCAGAATACTCTTGTCTTTTGGACATTACCTTTGCAAAGAAGTCATCTAACCTGATGCTGCCCATCTTCTCTTCGTATTCTCTGAAGTCAACTGCAAGAGACCCCTGGATTTCAGTACAGAAAGACATAAATTGATATTGCTTTCTCAGCTACAGAATCAGATATTCTGTTATGCTCATGCAGAGTTTGTAGGATGCATTTCATCTTAGTCTGAGCAAGTTCTGGATTGTTCTTTTGTAGGTATAAACGTTTTAACAATAGTGAAGATAGTATGTCTTCAGAACCTGTGCGACTTTCGAACCCTATGCTTCCGATATGGAATAATTCTGGATGACAAGTCATACTTCGATTTCTGCTTTAACATTATCAATTATCCCCCCCCCCTCTCTGTCTCACACACAAACACACACCGATTGAATAATGTTACATTTACACATAATACTCAGTCTTGCATATTTGCGTTCCCTGACTTTCCATGACATTTTACAGAAAATGCATGATTTTGTCTTTCCCTGATTCTCCAGAATGTGGAAACCCTGATATAGCATTGTTGCCCAGTCAGTATATGTATTCTAGTATATATAGTATGTTATAATTGCAAATAAGATATATTATTGTGTCTTTGTATAGCAAAATAAGAGTGCACGTCAATTGAAGACCTGAATTGCAAAACGTCCACCGGAGGATTTTTTTTCAGGAAGAACAAAAAACAGCCCAAGGACTTGGGATGTTATTCTATACAGATGAATTATTTTGTATTAAAAAAAGTTTTTGAGTTGGAGTTAGGATGTAATATTACGCAAGTGGATAGCCCTTGGAAAATCGTAATATTCCTTGTTGTGATAGGAAATGTTTCGGTAGAGACAATGAAAGTACACGAGATTTTAGACCCTTGACCGTTTTCTTTTATCACAAATATAATTTATATATTACAGTAACTTTACAACGTTTCTTCTGGCTGATAAAAAGAGTGTCCGGAACCAACTATCTCAGCTTGTTTGGGAAGTATGAGTTATAGGATGCTTCTCTTGAAGTATAAGGTTCAGGTAAACCGGATAATTAGAAGTATCTAGTCAAGGAGCTCCTACCCCAACAGCAGGTAGAGAGTAAGCGGATAGGTGTTCCTACCGCAACAGCAGGTAGGAGGTAAGGATTTAAGATGGTCACTCCCAAAGGCAAAATGACATAGATGTCTCTGATCCTTTTATATCCAAAATCTCAATGACTCTGGTAGATGGTGTTGGTGAGAGTGACGTCCGTAAGCATGTGACTGTTGTTGCTGTTGGCTGCTTGTCGTCTGCTGTTGTTGACAGTCATATGTACGATATATATTACAATATAGATGCCGACGAACAGAAAAAAATGTCAATACGAAAAAATTCACTTGGGATGTTTTGCAATTCAGGTCTTCAATTAACGTTTTAATTTTCATGGATAACATTCTACTTGCATTGCATAGTCGTCACTTCACCGAACCACAGTATCAACATACTCCTTTATTTGCTACCCAGCACACAGCTATTTTACCTAACATCAATCTAGAGAAGTATCCTTTGGTGATTAGGATCATATCCATTTTTCTTTTCCGCTTTCAGGGTGCAGAACAGTATACATAAAAGTCGCGAATTATACTACAAACTTATTTGTTGAATAGGCTTGTGTGTAGCGTTACACACAATACAGCATTTACATTTTGGTGTGCGTGGCCACGGGTTCGATTCCTTGAAGATCTATTGTCCTTAAACGTTCAGTAGTTTGTTTCAGCCGCTCATAAATGTGTTCTCACTAATAGCGTTCAATAATTGTTTTGGTCTTTCTGCCTTGCCTTTATTCTGTTCTTCTATGTTAAGCCTAGAACAATTACTGGACATTTGAGACGATGCCGCCCTAACTTTGAACCCTTGTAGTTCCGAAACTACGCATGCCTCAAAAGTACTTCAAACAAACCTTTTTTTTTTTTATGTAAATAATTACCTCCCTAACTTTGTGCCATTCTATGTTGGCCCTACTAATCCATTTAATTCTTTGGCAACAATATATTTATGTTGTGAAATCTGTGTATGTGGCTCTCTTTCAATCATAAATGTATTGAGTACGACTTGGAGTGTGATTTATTAAGCTGACACCGCTTACGTCATTATTTGTCGAGTTATTACCTCATTTGTGATGTTGCCACCTTAACTTGGAACGCCTGTAACTCTGAAACAATGTACAATTTTGAATTTCTTCAAAGAAACATTTTTGTTGCTTTGATGTAATCACCTATCGAAGTTTGCACCATTATTTCCGGAACATTATATACATTTCGGTGTGTGTGAATTTAAATGTATTTTAAAATCTTTAGTCAACTTTGAAAGAAAGACTAAAATTACCGTTTTATTTCTAAATTCTGTCATGTATTCTCACTTTAGATTAATGTCAGGCTATATTAAGGAAGGAACGCTCTTTTTATCCCCTTTCATGTCAAACATTGCTGAGATCAGCTAATGCACAGAAAGTTGCCATAAAGCTATTTCTTTCTGTTTTATTGATTGTTGTAGGAAACATCTAAAGTGAGCAGCTAAACAACACTTTCTATCACAAAAGGAATTCATGAGGCAGTGAGGAGGCATGTTGTTCATGCCTAGAGTGGTTATGCGAAACTTTCGTGTAAGTTGGGTGGTCTACGTTGCCGATTTTGCATTTCAGGAATTAAAATCGCTTATTGTACCAGTTGCAGAAGTAACTTTATAAGAATGAATTACAATAAAAGGACCATTACTTTCAATTGTTTTTGACAATACTTGTGTGAAGTTGTCTCAAGAACGTGGGATTATATATTTGCACAAGTGGAGCCTCGGCCACTTTTTCAAACGGCTCTACCTCCTCTATCCGTTGTCCGATTTTAATTTTCTTTTTTTTTATTTGAAAGATCTGAGCTTGTACTAAAATTTAGTACTCTTTTTTATTTTACGTAAATATAACGGTAACCCGTATAAACATAAAAATATTTTAAAAAATCATATTTTCTTCATTTCATTTTTATTATAACTTTTCAGGAGCTCAAAATTCGCAATTTTGTCTCGAATAAAAGAGAAACAACATTTATTAAGCTTTGATTTGATACCATTTATAACACCTTTTCGTATGTGGATATGTATATAATCGCCGTTAAACAAATGCAAGTGCGATGGTGCGGCTCATTTTCTGGCTAGTGTTGCCTCACAGCTTTCGTACTAAATAAACTTAAAGAACATAAAAGATCTTTCAACATTGTGTTTTGTATATAACAGTAATTACCCTTAAACTACAAGCGTAACTTGGATGAGGCGGGGCAATTGGCCCCATAAGTTCCAGCATTTTATTAATTACAATATTAATAATGAAAGACGAACGAAGTAATCTATATCATTCCCCCTTTCCCCTGAATAAGTATTCAGCGTGTCAATTTTTTTAGGTGATCACAAATCAATTAAAATGAAAATAATGATTTCCAATGCAAGATTTCAAGAGTTGTTTAATGGTAGTATAATAGAGCACATTTAAAAACAGCACAAATATAAGTACAATGGTATCAGTGTATCCATACTTATAACTGTCATGAATACCTATTAACTATCATGAATACCTGATCGATCTTTTACAAAACGTCATTTACAACACAAATTAATAGTTACGAAGAAATAAAGAACCCCAAAAAATAAATGAAGAAAGTATTAAAAACAGCTCATTCGCAATCTCCTCCACAGTAACAAAGCGGTGTACAGGTCAATGAAGACGACCTTTGC
>JAGDQP010009038.1:0-13675 GCA_022664845.1 Lepisma saccharinum
GAGATATTTTGTAATATTTTCATAATCTACTAATATTGTTGTACTGTCAAACTAAATTTCATTATTCTAGCGGCAGCTGTTTAGGCTGTGTATTCTTTAAAATTTTAGGGTTGGCGGCCATTTTGAATCCAGTTTTCGACGCGTTCTTTGTCCCCTTTCTTGTACAACAAAATGATAACGGCATTGTTCCAACTTGAGGGTATTTCTCTCTTCCTCAGGCACATCGAGAATAATTTCGCAAGTTCCTCTTTCATTTTTTCACCTCCCCATTTAAACATCTCTGCTGTGAATCCATCTTCTCCTGTCGATTTTCCGTTCTTCATTCCTCGAAGTACTTTATCCACTTCTTCTGTCATTAAAGACGATCAAAGTAAAGCCCCCGCCGCTTCTTATTGATATACAAGGTGACCCAATGTGTACCGTCACGATAGAATGGGCTTAGGTTCACAGTTAAGGCAACAGGTGGTTGTATGATTGCAGGTATTGTGTCAAGTGCATAAATGCCACTTAATGTGGATGCTGTACGGCAATCGTGTAACACTATGTCTAATAGTTCATTGTTCCACATAGTCACGTGGAGGTACACTCATTATTATCTTTATCATGCACTGTGAGTACACTGGAGTTTGGAGTAATGGGGGAGGATTTATATACGCATGGCGGATCGTGGGACACGAATTGTGCTAGATCATGGTACTGTAAGTATATGGTATAACACTGAGCTACATACAGTGCACAGCGAAAGGTTGAAAACTGGTGTTGGTAATGGGAACAATGACTTGCAGGTAATAACAGTTGCATAGCCTTGGGACACTGGACGTCCTCGAGGTTAACAATGGTCCGTCCAAGGAGCTGTTGTAAATACCTTTGACGGCGCTGACTATGAGTATATAGAGTATCAATGAATTTCGTATACTTGACAAGGATACGTTGTAAATCGCTGTACGGAACATCTCCATCGGACCAGTCAATATCAAATACATGTGTGGATAGGAAATCATTATCCAACTTAATGGTTAGCAGGAGTTCACTGGGATCAAAGGGAGCTTGAAAACTCCAATTTTGCATGGTATTAGCATCAGGATTCACAATCGCTACTTCCTTGACGATGTAATCCTCATCGCCGGTTTGATCAAAGGCGGAGAAATGAATTATCGCACGCATGCTATTGCCTACTCACTACTGAGAGAAGAACCATTGCTGACACTTTAAAGAGTATTATCGGTGTAAGTATTGCGGTCCTTATCGATCTGGATCAGGGAATCATACTGTGCATGGACAACACAGGTGATGGATTGCGCTAAACGTTCAATAAAACTAATTTTAATATTAACAGGAGAATCGTTAACGACATCCCATGTCGTATTGTCGAAAGTACTTGTTGGTAAAAGTATAAATGCATACAGTGTATACCCATTAGGATAATCGTGGAAGGTAATGGTATGTCCTTCATTCTGATGAAATATGCCAGTACCGGAAAACAAGGTCTGGTAACAAGGTACGAACAAATTGTTTGCAAAGTCTGGTGTTAATGCTGTGGGAGGGTACGATTTAAAACCTACTTGCACTTGTAAATGCTTTAGATTAAAGTGTTGGAATCGGAAGTGATTCTCATTCTGTTGACCATTGAATGCAGTATTTGCGAGGAACCCAATCCCAAGACCTTTGGGTACATTTCCCAAGAAGACATTAGCGAGAGTGTACGTTGATACGTTTTGAGGGGTGGTATGGACACGAGTATCAACACGTGTCAATGGTAGTTTAGCTGTGTTTTTAAGCAAATAAATATTCAACTGAAGTGCTAAATCCGCTGATATATCCATACGACGGGCATGCAGTATGACTTCACCTAGGTGAACTCTATAATTCGAATTCGCAGCATCCATGAGACAGAAAGCATCTTTAGTACGATGGAGAGATACTGTTTCAGGAAGTATACGGTCAATGCTGGCAATATCTGGATAAAATCGCCCCATCATTTCAAACTGAGCGCTACAAGTAACATAGGCAGTACGTTGTTGAAAACCTGTATTGGCTTTACCTTACGTATTAAATTGACCAGCAGTATCCTTATACTATAAGGCACTGACAAGATGTGTATTGGAAGGATCCCCTGAGTAGTTGAGTATGGTTTCCAGGTAGGCCTGGTAAGGATACGTACCGGACGAAGATGAAATGACCTTATCGTTGAGGGAAACATCCACTTGTGAAAACAGTGAATGTAGGAAATTATTAACGTGTGCGACGATATCACCCGCGACAGGAGGTGGACCAGCTGCAGCGACTTCAAGATTTCCCCCAGCGGCGGTCTGAATTTTACATTTTATGTAGAGGTAAAGGTATGCTGGATGGATATACTGGGACGTGCCTCCAGGAATAACAAACACAGTGGTTCCTTCGGATGTGAGTTTGGATATCGGACGGTATTGCACCATGCGTGCTGATTCAATGAGTGTTTGCGTGTTGGGTACAGATACCAAATCAAATTCATTGCTACCGCACTCTTTACTACCCGGTGCAAGGAACGACATGATGTTTAACTAAAAATGTCACGTGCGTGCTTGCTAGTACGTTTTCGGCTCTTTACTGGTGGTCCGATACGTGTTCGTGCTCCTCGCTTGCGTGCCCGTCGTCTACCACTCCCGGTAAGCAACTGACCCTACTTTGTTTTCGCCTTTGTCTTTAAAGCCCACCCGGCTTCTCGCATCCGCGCCTTAACCCATTCCTTATCGGGTCGGTTTTCTAACACATTCCAAGGACTTGGATTCCAGTCTGTAGAGCCTATCGTCCGACGGCCTTGACACCCTGTTTAATGAATGGCATTGCAAATCGAAACAGACCACGGAATAAACTACCAATACCGTGACCCCGTTGGTGTACAAGTTCTGCAAAATACGGGATTCAACGTCCACGATGTACAGCCACTTTCATTTCGAGAGACGTGTAAAGTGAAGTGTCACCGTCAACGTTCCGGATGCGAATGGTAAATCACGTCCGGCGTGGTCTTTTAGTAGGATTTCAATGGTATCGAAACTTAGTTTCGCTAACGGAAAATAATGAACATTTTCGAAAGTAACGGTTTGCACTTTGCCATGATTCGTATCTCTCATGGTTACAATCGGTAGTAATGGTGCTTTGGTATCATTTACATATTGCAGTTAAATCAGGTCGGAATACACAAACACCTGTTGCGGATATCCGATACTCAGATAGGGTTGTTTCTGTATGGTACCTGCTTTTAGGATGTTGATGGTTGGTTCGAATCCTAATTGCAATGCCAACAGGGGTGCTAAACGTATAGCCTATATATTAACTGTCGTTGTGACCTTGACCGTATTCGCAAAGGAGAATTGTATCCATGGTGTAATGGTACTCATCTCGTCCAGTAATTGTTGGATGGGAGAATAATATTAAGGGGTAATACGATGTTTCACCTTGGTACCATCCCTTATATCGAACCAATAGATATTTTCCCCATCGATCACATTTTAAAGTGTAAGAGGTATGTGTAGTCCACTCAGTCAAACAGCCCACTATAGATAATTCAGGTGTATGTGATGGTTGAGGATGTTACGGAAATGCATCGGTGCATTGTTGGTATACGTTTGTGTACTTGCATTCGAACTGAGTGTAATATAGAAACTATCTTCTGTACTTTCGGATATCATGGTTTGCGTTTAAAGTTTAGCGTTATGCTTGACGTTCCAAATTGTAATGGCATCTTTCGTCATCTTTTAAGTCTCGTGGAGTGTATCGAAATATTTCTTTTCCACCTTTACGTAATGCGGACGATTAAACGTATACGCCTGGATTTGCCCGTACTGGTACGCATGCACACTGATTTTACGAATTACCTTCCCGATATACGATTTCGTTTTGACAGTATCCAAACACGTTGATTTCGGACGGGATGTTCACATCGAGATTACGTTTATATGGTGCAGAAATGGTCACGATGATTGGTCGTTTACGACGAATATGCGGAAATAGTGTATGCTGTGATTTTCCACGTTTAGATCCTGACTGAATCCCACGAGGTTTTGTAGTCCTGGTGCCATGTAAATTACATAATGCCGTTTAGGATATGTTTAACGTATACCCGATTCAGAGTAAAATCAAAGTACAGCATGCATGGATCATCGATGGCACTTTCTATGTCCGCGTCCGAAATGCGCGGATCATCGCCGACATTGTCCGCATCATGTTCATCGGCGGACCCTAGTTCAGCTTCAAGCTGTTTGTTCATTACAGTGACCTTGAGAAACTCTGCGAGTGCTACACGTGAACGTTCGTTTCCTCCTCCTTTTCCTTTGCCTTCTTCAGTGCCTGTTCCCGCTCTTGTACCTTTAGTGTTTGTGGAATACTTTCCAACAATGTTGGCACGGAATCATAGAACTCAGGTGGAATTTTAATATTATATTGCATTTTCTTTTTCCTTAAGTTTGAATGATTTCCTCGTCGTGTGGAAGATTATAAAAACTAAATGGGATACGTACACTGGTTAACCCAACCACCCAATCGCCGGTGAGATGTATAGGTTGTACGAGTTTGGTTGTATAGGATGCTGTGGTATTATTATTAAATACATGTGCACTTGTATTGGACGGTAAGGTTACATACAACTCATCCGCTTGTGTGGATGACGTCATGCTGCTGACTGAACGGTTTGTCTGAGTACCCAGCTATTCATACTTGACGGATAACCAAACCATTTCACATAAACTAAACTTTTTCTCCGTTTCAAGACTTTTTCGATAAGGTACATTGTTTGCTTGCCTACAACCAGCTCTTGTAGTTCCTGGGTGTAGAAACTTCCCTTCAAGGGATCGCTGTTCCTGTCTTTGATTTTATATGTGACTGGTGTACCTTTATTGCATTTTTCTACAATAAAGATTTCTTGTAACCATTTGGGTAGGTAACCCTTTTCGACTTTATGTTTATATTTACTAACCCGTAAGTAATCACCTGCCCGCAACTTACCTACTGGTTTCCGTTTATGTTTAGTACCGTAGAGTGTGTGCTATACCTGATTGACATTGTCAACATCACATCACTAGGTGCAATTTTAATTGTGGAATGTGTTGTGTGAATATAGCTATTTTCGTGCTCGTGCAGTACATCAATGTACCGGTACGTATTTTCCGCGGTAAAGTATTTGTACATTTTTCTACTTGGGTGTGCGGATAAAACGTTCGACAAGGGTCGCTTTCATTTCCGAATGTACACTATAATGATTTACCTCGTACTTGTCAAATACACGTTTCACGTGTTGGTTGTAGAATTCCGTACCCAGATCGATTTGGCAATGTACTAACGGTGGTTTTAGATTCTTAAGAATGGATGTAATTTCTTCACATCAATATTTTCTGCTTCACAAGGACGTTGGGCTAGCCCTCTCCAGAACGCAGGTCCTGTACTTTTTCTTTTCATATTATCTACCTTACTCTTTTCATTCTCCGCCCGGGCCTTTGCCATAGTAACGCCCGTGGGAACCATAGGACTGACTTTGGAGGTGAAACGGTATAATTCGAGAGAAACGCAGTTTTCGCTATTATTCGTTGACGTCGTCGAGTTGCTTTTCCCATTCCCGTTCGCATGTTCACCCAGTGTAGCTTTATCACCACGTGGTTGAAAAGGAATATCTAATTCGAGTTAAGGATGGCTGATAAAATTACAACTCGGTTAAGTTCATCCCGTTTCCACCAGCTGACGTACATCGGACGATCCATGGTGTACTTACGATTGTCACGCCAACGTACGCATCTGGTGGAACATCAGATATAGTGATAGTCAAAGCAAATGAAAAAAGCTCGTTCATATAATCCTCTGGATCAACATTGGACCCCTTGGGGTCAATCTAAAAAATCTCCCTTAAATTCCGAAGTGGGGGTACCTACGTCGTTGTCTAGAAATAATTCGGAAGTTACCATGACTTTGGGTTCCAATATCTTGCATGTTGGTGGTAGGTGGAACAAACGTTTCCAATTCTGGGACTGGTACCTTTTATTTTTAAGTTTTTTCTCTATTTTAAATACTTTTTGATCAAACTGATCTCCATCAGCTGAGGTGCCTGCATGCACGGTAATCTGGTTTGCCTGTCGTACTGCTGAGCTTCTGTCAATTCTTCATCCAAACATGCAGCATTACCTTCAAATTGATTTCCTGTGTTCGCAATAGGAGCCGGATCCTCTGTATGTCTAATTCTTGAAGGGATGGACGTACAGAGGACTTTCTCGTTTTGCGGTGGATTGGGAAGAATATTATCCCTCGCATCCATATTCGATTGCGCACCCTCTCCGGTACAAAGAATATCTTCTTCCATATCCAACACATCGTTTAACATAAGTTCTTCCGAATCCTGAATCCTTCCCAGTTCATTCTCTAAGTCTTTTATAATACTCTCGTCCTCACACCGCCTTCTCTCCTCCTCATCCTCTCTCTCAATAGCCACTCCATCTGTAATAGGTGGAATAACAGCGACAACGGCTGGATCCAACACTGCATCCATTTCTTGGTACAATACAGGTGCACTACTCGAATGGACCCAGACTGGTGGGGGTACACCTCTACCGTACCTCAATGGAGGTGGTATTGGATTCCTCCGTAGCAAAGACCAAAATGCAGAGGCCTCATTTTCCCCTAACATTTGGTAGATCGTGTTCCGGTCAAATTGACCCTCCTCGATTTGGCCCGCATGGCAAAAATTATAAAATCGCCTTTGTACCTCTACAACCAAACGTTCAAAATCGCGAATACGTACCACGTAAAGGACTAAAACATGTTCAGCTAAATGACATGCTTCTAACAAATCATATACACGATGCCAGCAATGGTATACTCGATTAATAATAAAGCGATAACATACCTCCAAGTGCATCGTGCGCTGGCCTAGTGCCTCACAGTAGTACATGCTCCGCCACGCGTACACCCAGTCTTTATCGCTTCGAAGAAGACTATGCACGTACCCTTGAAGGACATTATCTAGCTGATTCATTGTGTCTGCAATATACAAAAATGGAACGCCACTTTAAGTTGTGTGTTTTACATGTGCTTTAATTGTTAGCGATTAGTATCGACTACGTGTGTACATTGTGTGGTCACTATTTCATACATTGTAATAGATATGCATACTGTTTTTCAATGTGCTGATGTTTCCTTCATGCTGAGGGTGGTGGTATTTATGTCATGCGGTTAGGAGCTACTTCTACATTCCTACATCCTTCCTTATTCACGATGGTTTATACCTACCTTACTCTCCTTCGCTGCTTTGCTGTTTCGAGCTTTTATTGCTTTTCCACTGTGGTGATACTGGTGATAACTGTCTTCCTTTTCCGCTGCAGTATTGGTACTGATGTTTCGCTATTACCCACTTTTATTCTTCTACGATGGTAATACTCTTGACTCCGAAAGGATATTTTCTCACCTGAAAACGATGAAATCTTACTTTAGTATATATGTATATATATTACTTCCTTTTTATCATATTTAGTCGGATACGATAGGTAGTTTCCCACATTTCTACGTGCGATATAGTGTTACTATACGTACCTTTCAACGTTCATTGTTGCTCGGTCTGTCTCAGCTTGATGCACTCGTTATGCGTGGGTTTGTTATCTGGTGGTTGTCGCTGATAGATGTACCTTTACACCTTCTTTCCAGTGAAATCTGCAAAGATATCATACGTTCACCCTCTCATCTTACATTCCAGTGTTTCAACATTAGAGTATTTTATGTTGTACAAAATTTGAAAACTGAACTATAATGAACATCTTTCGTACACATATATATTTTTATATGATTACTTTTACCTTTAGAGATTTGTTCAAGAGTCTGAATTACATACACATGTATCAATTCCATAAATAGCTCATTTTTCAACGAAAGGTTAATAATTTAACTGATGATGTGTCTCAATTAAATGTTAGGTTCATCCACTAAATAAGAGGTTGATATTACGACACATTCTTATTTTATATGGTATTCTTCCTTTGTATCAAGCTACCAAGTCAGTATTTACTTACGGATATCATGGTAAAAGGCACGACATATGGACCAATCTGGTCAAAATGGCCACCAGCTATTTCATCCTTTCCCCTCCAACCCATCCCATAATGTCCTATCATCCCATCATAGGCGTATATTCGACCCTATACCCCGCTACAACCCTGGGGTAGGCAAGGTGACCACCAGACCCATAATTCATCCTTTCACCTCGGTACAACCACAAAATGTCCGATGGATCCCATCATAGGCGTATATTCGACCCTATACCCCGCTACAATCCTGGGGTGGTGAAGGTGACCACTAGATACATAATTCATCCTTTCACCTCCATACAACCCCAAAATGTCGGATGGATCCCATCATAGGAGTATATTCGACCCTACACCCCGGTACAACCCTGGGGTCGCCAAGGTGACCACCGGACCCATAATTTATCCTTTCACCTCGATACCACCCTAAAATATCCGCTGGATTTCGTGTTATGTGTATATTTCGGTCTGTACCCCGTAGCACCCTAAAGTGGCCAAAGTGGCCACCAGGCCTGTATTTCATACTTTACCCTCGATACCACCCCAAAATGTTCAATGGATCCCATTTTATGTGTATATTCCCCACTATACCCTGGTATCACACTTAAGTGCCAAAGTGTCCACCGGACTTATATTTCATACTTTAACCTCAATACCACCCTAAAATGTCCAATGGATCCTATGTTATGTGTATATTCCCCTATGCCCTGGTAACACACTTAAGTGGCGAAAAACGCCATCAGACTCATTTTTCATACTTTAACCTCGATATCACCCTAAAATGTCCAATGAATCCCATATTATGTGTATATTTCGATCTGTACCCCCTAGCACACTAAGGTGGCCGAGTGGTCACCAGACTCATATTCCATGCTTTCACCTCGATACGACTCCAAAATGTCCAATGAATCCCATGTTAGTGTATATTCCCCACTATACCCTGGTAACACACTTAAGTGGCCAAAGTGGCCACTGGACTCATATTTCATGCTTTCACCTAGATACCACCCCAAAATGTCCAACGGATCCCATGTTATGTATATTTCGGTCTGTATCCCCGTAGCACACAAAGGTGGCCAAAGTGGTCACCAAACTCATATTTCACGCTTTCACTTCGATAAACCCCAAAATGTCCCATATTATGTGTATATTCCCCACTATACACTGGTAACACGCATAAGTGCGAAAGTGGCCACCGGACTCATATTTCAAGCTTTCATCTCGATACCACCCAAAAATGTTCAATGGATCTCATGTTATGTATATTTAGGTCTGTACCCCCGTAGCACACTAAGATGGCCAAAGTGGCCACCAGACTCATATTTCATGCTTCCACCTCGATACCACCCCAAAATGTCCAATGGATCCCATATGTGTATATTCCCCACTATACCCTGGTAACACACCTAAGTGCCAAAGTGGCCACCGAACTTATATTTGATGCTTTTACCTCGATACCACCCCAAAATGTCCAATGGATCCCAAGTTATGTGTATATTTCGGTCTGTACCCCCGTAGCACACTAAGGGGGCAAATATGGCCACCAGACTCATATTTCATGCTTTCACTTCGATAAACCCCCAAAATGTCCAATGGATCCCATGTTGTGTATATTGCATATTGCAATGGATCCCACTATACTCTGGTAACACACTTAAGTGGCCAAAATGGCCACAGGACTCATACTTCATTCTTTCACCTCGATACCACCCCAAAATGTCCAATAGGTCCCATTTTATGTGTATACTCCTACGCACAATTCTGTACCGGTATTCCAGGCATACATACTATTATATCTATCCTTCTACCAGTATCCCACACATACGTGCTATTATATCTACCGTGTATTGTCTTCTGTTGTGATGTCTACATTCGTTAGTTTTTCATACATTTAAATTTCAATTAGGATTTCTTTCTACTTACATGTAACTTCAGTTGATCTCACGCACTAGTTCACTAACACAACGCAGCACTTTAATTCCTCGTACAATGCTTTCCGTTCCAAGGTTCTAACGTGACTGATGCACAACGCGGTGGTGTTCATAATATCTTTCCGAATCCCTCCCACTTCCGTCTCCTCTCTACCTTTTTTCTCTCGTTGTCTACTTGCTATGTCACAACCTTCAACAAAAGCTCTCGTTCCTTGTTCGCGCAGGTGTTTCTCCGGATTTCGATTTCCAATTCGCTTCTAGTATGATCTAGTTCGCTCGCACTCACCCCTCTCTTTCTATATCTATAATTCTTTTCCATTCATTTTATTGCGCTCGTTTTAACGTTGAAAGAGTTCATATTCTCCGGTTCGGGATTACTATGCGTACATTGCTAAAGCTCTTTTGAGATCCTTTCTGCATAAATCGTTATAATACTTTCATTTGAGTCTACCAGAGCCTTTTCAAAGTCCTATTGATTATTCGCCAGAGTGCGTTTCCACTTCAAAAATGTTTTAAATTTAATCTCCTTTACGGTCACATACTTTAATTTCTCTTCTTCGAAAATCCTTTCTGAGAACCTCTCGATTATTCGGTAAAGTGCGTTTATCCTTTCAAAGAAATCGTCTTTTGTTGAAGCACATACGTACTCATCCTTATTACCAGAATATTAAGCCTTTACTAAAGGGATCCTTTTCGACCGCTTGATTATTCGCTAGAGTGCGTTTCCACTTTAGACATGATCTTCTTTTCCTGTCCCTTCCCTTTGTGCTTTTCTAAGGCTTAGATTTGTCACTCCAATAGATTTCACATAGCTTCTTTTCTGAGCCTTCCATTCAAATAATTTATCTTCCCATATTACTGACCAGTTTCTAAAAGGTGCGCTTTTAATTTTTTTTGCTCAAGGAATTTCTACGATGAAAGCTTTCTCTGGTCTTCCGTACTTAATCATTCAAATCCTCCTTGTGAAACTCTTTCAAGTGGGTTCAGAATCTTTTTGCTTATTCTTAGATTTTTCAGGACTGCTTCTTTTCAATTCGGATTCGTTTTTCCTACTCTAAGATGCTCATATCCTCTAAGCTCTTTCATCCTTGACGGAACACGAATCTTAATTCGGATTTAGTCTCACATGCTATACCAATTAGTCCCTCTTCGGTACCAATTCATGTGTATCTTTCCTTCCAGTAATTCTTTCTTCTTCTCAATGCAAACGTAGTTTGCTTTCTTTCTTCCGTACGCACCCATTGAATTCTATGTTCTCAAAGGTCTTTCCTGAGAATTTTGTTCTGGCAGCATTAGGTTTTCTGGTGCGTGCATTTAACATTTCTATAGGTTCTTTTTAATTTCTAAGTTTCTTATGTTCTTTCATGATCTGTCCATGCAATCTTACCTTGCTTCAGTGCACACCCATTGAATCATCTGTTTCCGAAAGATACTTATTATTTTAATTCACGCATTTAATTTCTAGCAATTCCGTTTCATTTCTAAGCCTCTTATTACATTGTTTGATTTTCTTCTTCCGTTGAATCAACTGTTCCGAACGAACCTATCTGAAGATTATTTTCTGAGCGCATTAAGTTTGCCGGTGTGTGAATTTCCGTTTATATAGCTCCATTTACTTTCTAAGACCCTTATATAGTAGATTACTTTTCCTCTTCCGATGAAGTGTCTGTTCCTAAATAACCTTTCTGAAGATTATTCTCTGATCTCATGTGTTTCCTCATGCGTTAATTTTCAATTTCAATAGATCCAGTTAAACCTTTTATCCTGCATCACTTATTCGACATCCTCGTTCTTTTTTGGGTTAGTTCCCGCCTGCCTAATCCCCTCTCACAACAGTCATCCCCTTTGTTCAAAACAAACTCGCTGCTCTGTCGCGCGGTTGGAGGGGGGATTCTATTGTAAGCGCGTTCAGTAGACATATCTACTCTCCCTTTAGCCATTAAAATCCACACACATGCCTTACGAACCCGGGACCTTCGAGTCGTTGGCCTACCACTGTAGACCGCACGGCTACCCGGCCGGCATGAATATGATGCGGAAAAGCTCGCAAGAATAGTAAAAAGTTTGGAAAAAGTCCCTGGAAAGAACGAAAATACCCCGGAGATAGGGGAAACTCTCTTTCCTCAGAGGGGCTATTCTGAGGGCATTTGTGAACCTCACACATGACGCATTAATTGATTTGATTCAAGCCAATCCAAGTGAAATCAAGTAAAAAAGGGTCCTTTAGTCAAGGTTGGATGACTCGGTCAATTGGTTTAAGACTAGACCGTCGGATCACCGTATTACAGTTAGTCTGGTCATTTGGATCATGATCGTGTCCCCGGGTGAATCTGGTAATTCGCGTCAACTTTTAAACCGGGTTACGGCGTCTGTCGCGTCACCGGGTCATGTTTCGGGCAGGATCATCGGGTTTCCAGGTCACCAAAATTGACCGGGTTTCAGCTCTGAGATTAACACATTTTGAAACATATATATTAGTATGCACTTTATTTTCTGCCAGATACGATGCCAAGAAACAAACCAGGAAATAAAAGACTACCCATTGACCCAAATTAAAATGCAATAAAAGCAGTGACTGTCCAGCCTGCGAAAAATATTTCGCTCCATTAAACATGTAAAGTGATCAAAGTGTCTCTAGCCACCTTATCTATACATCTGAAATTGTTTAAGGAATAATGGAAGGAAACATTTCTGTATTCTGTTAGATATGATGTCCACATGGTGTTTAGTCCAAAAGAACAGTATAGAATAGCTGAGTATTTAATAAACGTGGCGATACTGAATTATGGACTCACTAAAAAGAGTATTCGAAAACTAGTCTATAGATATAATCGCGCTAACAATAAATCTACCCGAAGACTTGGAACAACGGAGACATTTTTGGGGAGGGATGGATGCGAAGGTTTATGAAAATATTTGCATGTTTCAAGGTACAACAGGCTGTATTCCAAGGTTTATCAGCTTTTGTTCCATGGAACAATTTGTTAGGAATTTTTCAAAGGTAAAAAACACCGTTAAAGAAAGCAAGCAGAAGCAGTTTGCTGTTGCAGTTTAACTCAGAAAACCTTACAGTTTAAGAGCACGAACATCGAATTGAAAAAAATAAATGCCCCTAAATTTATAATTGGAAAAACTTAGAAGGTGTTCTACGGTACAGCAGTCTCCCCTATTATCTTTCATTGGGCTAGAAAGAGTGACACCAGATACTGTCTCTAAAGGGGTGAAATGGAAAGTAATGCAGTTTATACGCTGGCTGAGAATAAAGGCTTCTATATTTTATTTCCTAGATTAATTCCACTTCAGTTGAGAACACATTTGAACCGAATCGAGTTTCATCTGTGCAGGGTTTTGGTGATTCTCTGTCTCCATTAAAAAAATCCCTCTCGGTAGGCCTACAGGCTGAGGTAGATCTCGAAGTTTTTTTTATTTACAAAAAATCAAATATCGCCTTATATGAGAGCTATCGAGAAACTATTTATTGTTTTGTAGATTATTCATCAAGAGCTGTTCAACGATACCTCACAAGACATATATATTCTGTTATTCACAGCAGCTCCCCAATTGTCCTCACGATGCTGGGTCAACACCGAAATATTTGAGCCCCCATCGGGAATCGAACCCGGGACAGCTCGCATTGAAGTCGAGCGCGCTACCGACTAGGCTACGCAGGAGCTCATATATATATATATATATATATATATATATATATAT
>JAGDQP010009038.1:17653-27808 GCA_022664845.1 Lepisma saccharinum
AATGTGATTAATGTGTAAGAGAATTTTAGAACATGGTAACTTAAGATCAGGAAACTATTCAACAAAACAACTGTTTGGCATTTGAAAGAAAAACGTAAAACTTCAAAAGGCAAAACATTTATCACAGATAATACATGAGATGATTATAACATTTACATTCTGTAAACATTAAAAAAAAATCCAAGCTCAGTTTTACCCTTGTTTTTTGTTCCAAAGAAAATTCTTTAGAAAAATCGGGAAGTGGCAAATTTCACTTTTATCTAAATTATAAAAGAATATCAAATACGCTTACATATATTAACCTAAGTACAATTCGGGAAGTGACAAATTTCATATTTGTTAAAAATATTTAAGGTTTGAAAAGAATATCAGATACCTCTTTCTATACATATGAACCTAAATCACTTTAAACATTTTATAAAAATCAACACTGACATAATTATGATGGTTTTTATGTTACACTTTTGTGATTAGGTAAATTGAAAAGTAACCAGTAACCACATATACTGCTATTTAAAAATTCAGCAAAGACCCATAGTCCTATTAGAAGCCAATTGGGCTCAGAAATTTGGCTCTTCTAGTGACTGGGTCTTTCTGGAAGGAAAAACAATAAGACCCTGGTTATGCAGTGCTAAATTTTTATGCACTAAAATTGCCAACAATAGCATTATATCAACACCGTGTTCCCGCAATAACATTATTAACATGGAAGTAATTAAATAGTGATTTTAAATATACTAGTCTTTGTTATGGAGGGTACATTTGGTTTGCTTTATATTTTTATTTTAATAAAGTTTAAATCCATTAGTTGCTAGAAAGTTAAACTGGAACAGTTGTTTGCTCGATTGGCTAAACCGTCACTTCATCTGTAAATCTGTTTTTATCGTCAAGGTTAATTACTATCGTATGAGTACGCGCATGACCCGATTTCAGTTTTCTTTTTTCTGGGGTACTTTTACTAGCTTCAGGGGTTCCTTGGGCACTATGTACCGTCACATCACCTACGGAAGAAGACAATTTCAGATTTTCACTAAACACATGTCCACAAGCTGCACTACTATTAAGACTTCTGTCACTCTCCACACTATCACCAGTAGCTCCATCGATGCTAACCGAGTCTGATATATCGGTAACTTTTCTGTTTGCCATTTCAATGGTCACAACGTCTGGGCCATCTATGGATGCAGCAGTACTTACGTTTACCGCTGATGAAGATGATGAGGACGTGACGGTTCGGTCACCATTGGCTGTATCTTCTTCTAGAACTTGAGCCAATGGTGAAACATTTCGTGCATTGGGAGATATATTGTCTTTCTTTTTCAACACTGACTGATTTAAAGATTCTACTGAAGCAGCAGTGAATGTTGCACACACTATCTTATCTGTTACCACAGCCAAGACGTTATTAAGATGAGGCGTTTTTAATAATGTTCCAGTAGTCTTTTGAGATTGCACTGATTCTTTCTCAAGACTGTAGTCTTGCTGTGCAGCCTCTTGCATCGCAGATATTTTAGCTACTAAATGACGATTTCCTAACCTCATATTTTTTTCTTTCAATTGCTCCAATTGCGTGTATAATCTTCGAAATTCGTCCTGAAAAACAAAAATGATCTATTTAAATAACATTTAGCGTCACGTGGTTCATACACATATATTTTAAACAATAACCAGACTTCACACTACGATGTAAGATGCACAATTTAGTACTGTTACACTTATTAAGTTCACATTTTTTATATATCACACAGCGTTTTGAGTACATCAATCATTATCAAGGACACTTTATAAAGAATACAGAATTAGTCGAAACGTTTAGTACAGCGGCAAACGGACAGAATATTGTGTTTAATGATAGAACTGGAGCAATGGTTCTGATGAAAGATTGGTAAGGAACCACTCGGATTTCATCACGAATCTAATATGACCGCAATGGTTGCTTCCCAATCCGTACATCAAAAAGAAAACATACTTGTTCCACAAACGGCTTCTTTCTTCACCGTTAAACGAATACACCACATTTGGCAGAATGTTCTTTGGTACCCTAAAAAACGTCTGTTGCAGTCTCCATCACCCCAAGCACCCCAGTTGTAAGTGTTGCAATCTTACTTCAAAATTAAATTACAGCAAAGGATTCTATAGCGTTCGAAGTATCTGCATCAAATTTTGCAAGAATATTATTCGAGACCACACAAACACAACTGCGGGGTACAAAACTCCCTCCAAGTATCACAGTTATCAGTGCTGTCAACCTATTATAAAATTAAATTTCCAGCAAGGATTCTACATTTTTCAAAGTATACGTACCAAATATCCTTTGACACACTAGAAAAAAGATTAATTATTGGGTCTGCACCACCCCAAGCACCCCAATTGTCAGTGTTGCAACCTTATTATAAAATTGAACTTCTACAAAGCTTTCATGCCGTTCGACGTATCTGTACCAAATTTCGCAATAATATTCTTTTCGATCATACGAACACAACTGTGGGTCAACACCCTCCAGTTGTTAGTGTTAGCTACATATTATAAAATCCCATTTCCCACGGGCTTCGCACTAAATGTTGCATGTTTCGCACTCGAAACTCTTTTTGACATTCTATATAAAATATTGTGCTACTACCCACCGCTCCACGAGCATATAACTACACTCCTCTTCTCGGCACTCTTGAGAGCGAATATTGGCTAGTCTTACCATATAACTCAATTTGCATCACGTTTTGCACCAAAGTATTATCTCTAGCAATTTGTTGTGCATAAAAAGCGATTTTCAGATACACAAAAATGCAATTTCTAGAGCTATTACCTAATTTATTTACACCATAATTAGTTAATTTTTATATTATTGATAGTCTTTATAGGTAATGGTCTAACATCGTTGTTCCTCGAAAGTTAAAACAGTTGTATCTAAAGCCATGGGTTTCGCCAGACAAAAAAATGAGTGGGGGGGGGAAGGCAAAGGGGTGCCGTGTTTTTTTTGGGGGGAGCACATCGACTGATGCTACAGTTAAAATTTTGTTATGTACGGGAAACATCTCTTGTTTAATAACATTTCGGCAGCTTTTGTTCGTAATGTTCGGCTGTAAAAAAATGATAATAAAAGGATTACATGCATCATAAACAAATGAACACTTCTTTACTCTTTTAAGTTATATATGTCAATAACAGTGATGTGACATCATAAATACAGTAATGTATTTTCCTTTGCTAGGTTCTAGATGTTTATATAATGTTCTTTTAATTTTATGCTTTTCTGCTAATACACATTAAGTTATTTTCTATGCATTGAGTTTTTTTTTAAGGTATTAACTTCAGTTTAAACAATAATGTTGTTAATCGAGATTTCATATAAAGATAATGTAGGATCTACTTACTCAGTCAGTGAAGAATAATCCGACTATTTCCATGAAGTTTATATCGGAAGCACAAGCCTGTATTAAGGTCGGAGCGATTGGAGCCATCGCTCCAGGGCCCGCGACCAAGGGAGCCCAAAGGCTTTTTAAAAATTACTAAAAAATATTTTACCATAAAAGTTTTAAAAAATGACATGACTCATTCCTATATAATTTAGAAAACTTTTTGAAATGCTGAGAGAGTGCCCCATTATAAAGATAACGTAACATGAGGTCCCCATGTATTTTCCCGCTCCAGGGCCCCCAATGATCTTAATCCGGAGCTGTGCACAAGTACCAGGTGTATGCATAAGTAGTTTTCGGTTTACCTAAGAGATGGCGCCAGCGAAAAGTATGCAGCGTATTCATTTGACACATACGTCATTTTGTTTCTCTGACATTAAACTACAAACACACATAAGTTGAGTCCGCCAAATACTAGCGTCTTTGTTTTATCGTTCAGTGATCATGTCGAAGTTTGTGCCTGAAAAAGAACATTTGCGGCACGCATTGCTTTTCTAATTTAATCAAAAGAAAAAAGCTGTTGAAAGTCATCGTGTGCTGGTAGAAACATATGGTGAACACGCTCCATCGATTAGAACATGTGAGACATGGTTTCGACAATTTAAAAGTGGTGATTTCAATCTGAAAGACAGTGCGCGCTCTGGTAGACCACAGAAGTGCGAAAACGAGCAATTGCAGGTGTTATTGGAGGATGACCCAACTCAAACTCAACAGCAACTGCCAAAAGCATTAAATATGTCACAAGAAACAATCAGCAGATGTTTACGAGCAATGGGGAAGATCAATAAACTGGGTAAATGAGTCCCACACGATTTGAATGAACGTCAAATGGAAAATCGCAAAGTCACTTGTGAAATGCTGCTTCAACGCCACGAAAGAAAATCCTTTTTGTATCGAATTGTGACGGGTGACGAAAAATGGATTTATTTTGAAAACCCAAAGCGGAAAAAATCGTGGCTTTCACCTTTCGAAGCCGGTCCTTCAACATCAAGGTCAAATCGCTTCGGCAAGAAGATCATGCTTTGTGGCTGGTGGGACCAGAGCGGTATAGTGTATTATGAACTCTTGAAGCCCGGCGAAACCGTTAATGCACAACGCTATCGCCAACAAATGATTAATTTAAATCACGCATTGATCGAAAGACGAC
The DNA here is from genome assembly GCA_022664845.1 of Lepisma saccharinum. Classification (NCBI taxonomy): domain Eukaryota; kingdom Metazoa; phylum Arthropoda; class Insecta; order Zygentoma; family Lepismatidae; genus Lepisma; species Lepisma saccharinum. The sequence continues at coordinate 22,214 of JAGDQP010009038.1, forward strand.
CGGAATGAGCCAGAAGACATGGCAAAGTGATTGTGTTACACGACAATGCGCCATCTCACACAGCAAAACCAGTGAAAGACACCTTGAAATCGCTTGGATGGGACATCCTTCCGCACCCGCCGTATTCCCCAGATCTGGCGCCATCTGACTATCACCTCTTCGCATGAATGGTGCACGCGCTCGCAGAGCAGCACTTCAGCAATTTCGAAGACGTTGGAAAATGGCTCGACGAATGGTTTGCCGCAAAAGACAAGGAGTTTTTCTGGCATGGTATGCATCAAATACCTGAAAGATGGGCGAAATGTGTAGAAGCCGATGGCCAATATTTTGAATAAAACAAAATTAATTTCCCTTGAAAATTACGTGTTTTCTTTACCACAAAAACCGGCAAAAACTTATGCATACACCTGGTAGGTCTAAATCTAAATTTTACGTATGTGTCTCCATTTGAAGCTGCTCTAAAACAAAGTTCATCCATTATTTTACTTCTTAGCCAAGTTTTTTACCCAGCCATGATATGAGAAACACATGTCACAACATGTACTCTAGACACATGGCTGGTGAATGATATGTGGAATTACTTATGTACATTCATTTATTTATTTTTCATTTTGGGACCCACCTTCCACCCCTGTCTCTATGCATTCTTTGCACAAAATGAGTTGTGCACTTTCAAGGGCGTGTTGCTCGAGCAGTTGTTCGCTCTTCCCATTTTGGGACAGGCAGTCCCTAGAGATTCTCGGATTGCCGGTGTTCCGACAGTCCGAGAAGCTCCTTTGTTCCCTCAGTTTTGACTTCGAGTGGTGCGGGACGGACTTTGGACCAGGCGTCCAGAATGTTTCCGGGTCTTTGTTCCTAATTTTGGAACTTTTCTTGGGGAAGAGGCCCCACCATTATCTTTTATTTGTTATTTTATACAAAAAAAATAACATATAGAACAACACACACAGACACAAGGACAGCACAACATAGACGTCGACTCAAGATGGCTTCTTCTTCTTTATCTGAAACGATAAAAAAATGGGGAGGGAAATGAAGCTCGACTGCAACGTAAGTATTGATATTTTCTCAGAAACATTTTGCTGGTCCGTTCTGTGCTTCCATTCCTGGTTTCCTTCCTCCTTTACTCACGCAGTTAGTCTTGTTCCTCAAGTCACATTCACATCACACACACAACAGTTAATGGCTAGTATATTTAAGAATACTTGAATGCTTGTGTCCGTGATTCCTGGTCACTCATATTTAGTTTCTATTTTAAATTTTATTTTTTCGGTTTCTTGTTTTTATCTTCCACTTTATTTGGCCTCCCTTCACCACTCACACACAGGCACACTACATCTTGAGCGTCTCTTGTTGCCGGGTTCCTGCAGCAAGGCACCCACCAGGACAACGCTGGTTTCCAGCGGTCACACTCTCGCTCACTTTTACTCATACTCACTGATCTTGATTTTATTTAGCTTGATTTTATACACTATTGTTGGTTATTTTTTTTTCCTTTTTTGATGGAGTTTAGTTATTGGTTTATTTTTAGTTTGCTTAGGTGTTGTTATTCAGTTTCGGATTGTTCCATCCCGCCTGATTATAGCGAAGTTCGCGCTCGTCGAACCGGCCGCGCACACACCTCGCTCGCGAGATCCGCGTCACGTTTCCCTCCATGCGGTATCAGCCCGCGTCACGTCCCCTAACCTGTTTACTATTGGTCAGCATCTGGTCTTCGCCGCGCCTGGCCTCGGTCGCCACTGGATATAAATTTCCTTCTGTGATACTCTGTTACTTTTTGGATCTCCTGGAGGACATTCGCCAGTTCTGGTGTTCTCAGAACTTCTGCAATTTCCATATCCTCCAGGAGAGTTCTTTGTTCGCCGACCAGGTTTTCTGTTTCTTCGAATTTTAGCATTACGTGTTACGGGGTAGCGACAGACCCACAGGCGCGATATAGGTTATCCTCGACTATAGTAAAAATTTTGTTTCCCCACTGAGGCTGTTAATTTATTATTACTACACCATTACACCTTTTCTCTTGTGACTACGTTAGATTTCCTTTCTATCTCTAATCTGCTGTTTCCTTTTATTACCACCGCCAAGTCGTCCGCAAACCCTACCACACGTTCTACCTCTTGCAGTTCATTAAGCAACTCCAGACATGGCTGGAAGGTTAGGTCCCGGAAGATCGGCCCTAGATCCTCTTGTCGATCTTTTGCCCACAACTCCATCGGACGTACTAACTTCTATTTTTCTATTACAAAAATAGTTTTTAATAATCACTTTCCAAATTTTTGTGTGGATCTTTATATTTTTTATCTCTCTCATTAGAGCTGGCCAACACAGGTTGTCGAACGCCCCAGCTATGTCAAAGAATATTCCTATAGTATATTTATACTCATCATTATTAAGTTGCTGAATTTTGTTACAGAGCTCATTGATGGCGTCTTCGGTATATTTATTTTTCCTAAAACCAAATTGTAAGTTATATTCATTAATATTTGTTCTTTTATTATTTATCTTCCCGGCTATTACTTTTTCGAATATTTTGCTTACGACGTATAGCAGGCAGATACGTCAATATGACAGGATTTGTTCTATCCTTATTCTCGTCTTTCAAGAGTATAACCAGCTTTGCCTTCTTCCACGAGTTGGGGAAGATGCCTTGTTCTAAGCATTCGCGAAAATGTCTTACGAGGTATGGTGTCCAGATATCTTTGTTTTCTTTATAGATTTCGTTCTTTATATCGTCTGGGCCTGGGGTCTTTGCATTTCTAAGACTTTTTATAGCTTGTTCAACGTCCCAGATTGTAACGATGAACTCTTCATTATTTTCTTCCTCTTGCTCGCTGTTGTGAGTCTAGGATGCTTCCCTCGTGAGTGTATTCTGCTCATTATCCTCATTTTCTAAATCATTGGGGAACAATTTTGCGAAGAGTAACTCTGTGGAATCCTTCCAACTGGTGGTATACTGCCCATTATCGTTTTTCAAGGTGTTTAGGGTGCCCTTCGTCTTTATTTTACTCATCACAATCTTGTATGGTGTTCCCCATGAGTCCAGACTAAGATTTTCTTCTACAAATTTGTCCAAGGTTCCTTTTTTGTGTTCACGTAGCTCTTTCTCTAATTGTTTGATTTCCCTATACTTGTTTAGCCTGCTTTGTCTCAACTCGTGGTCTCCAGCGACTCTGTAACTTCTTCTGGCTGCTTTTGTTTTTCTTTTTAGCTTATCTAATCCCGCTGACCAATACGTTTTCTTTAGTTCCGCCGTTTTTATTTGGGATAGCTTTTTCAATAGCTTTCGTTGTGACCAGCTCTGGTTTTTCCGTCAAGTTATCAATATTACAGTTTCTGTCAATCTGTGGTAAGTTTAGTTTGTTATTATTTTTTAAGTTATTTTTTTACATTATATTTAAATACAGTTTTATCTTCTTGATCCTCTTCATGATCTTGTTGTTTTAGATTTATGTTAAATCCGATGGCGTTAAGGACACTCGTTGTTGTATCTTCCACGACTTTCCAATCCGTCAAGTCATTATATACGTTTCCTCTGGACATGGTTACATCGATAATTGACTCCGCCCCAGCCCTTCCTCTAAATGTCGGAGGATGTCTTTCTCCATTGTGGATGTTTAAGTTAAACTGTTGGATCAGCTCTTCTAACATTTCCCTAATACTGTCAGATCCGGGGAAGTGCCACAGCGGGGACCTTGCAAAGAGAGAACTGACAGTAAATATTGACCACTAACAGATTTCAATTTTTATTGGTTATCTCTAGACACTGGACCCACCTGTCCGAGTATTGGGCATGCACTAGGGTTTCTATATTCTTATTGAATATCAGCGTTGCAACCATAGGATTTTCCTCCCTCGGCAGCATCGCCACGACATCGACCGGAAATCTCTGCAGTCTCCCCTTCCTGGTGTATGGTTCCTGCAGGCATGCTACGTCCACGTTCTTTTCTTCACATAGATGTTACAGCTCAGCGCATGCTAGTTTGGATCTATCCGCGTGGAGCTGGATGATATTAATCATGATTTATGGTTGTCTAGTGTAGACGTAGCACGCAGGATATTTTACTGCTGGATTAATGTTCAACCCTATCGTACTGAACATTGAAGTACTACGCATCGGTCTGGGAGGCATATATTATTCTGTTCATCTTCACAGATTCAAATATTCGTTGTAAGTAGGGATTTTTGGGAAAGGTACGAAATTTGTCTTGGAGGTTGAATTTTGCTTCTCTCTAAACGTTCATTAAATGTTGAGTAGACGTTTATTCAACGTTTTGTAGCGTTGAATCAACGTCAATGCCAAAGTAAGTTGCGGAAAAGGTTTCAACGTTTTTAAAACGTTCAGTAAACGTCAGATTCAACGTTGAATCAACATTTCTTAGAATGCTAATCCGATAGTTGTATAAACGTGGAATCAACGTAAATTCAACCAAAATTCAACGTTTATTAAACATTTAAGAAAACATTGAATAAACGTTTATTTAAGATGATTGTGCTGTGTGGCAAGATAACCGTCATAAGTTGACGCTAGTTAAATTTGAAACTCGCGTTAACGGTATACCGTTTACATTACTAAAATGATCTTCGTTAACATTGACCATGGTTAGATGTTAGCATTACTCAATCGGAACTGAGTAACGGATATTGAGGATATAGAAAGGTAACGGACTAAGTTCTTCTATTAATGATAAAATGGCCAAAATCTATAATTTGTTCGAAGGACCCTACATCGTTACAAGCGTATATAATGATGTAGCAAATATATCACTAGAAATACAGAAGCAAGGAAAAGACAGCATAAGCAATCTTAAATTATTTCGTGTCACGAAAGAAAAACAGGAATCATTAATAAAATAATTTTATGGTGATTCAAGGGATAATTCAACAGACCAAGGAACAACAAAGAACGAAAATGTTCTACTGATAAGAAATGCTCATGGTGAGGCAGACAAGGAGAAAACCTTATATAAGTTTTCTAATCAAATTCATGTCGATATTGCACATATGAAAATGAAAGCCTTAATTGATACAGGGGCTACGTGCTCACTATTAGAAACTTCTTCAGAACCCGTATCTTCAGAATCTTAAAGCAAGAACATAGATATGTCAAATTGGATAATACAGGGACTGAAATGATACAAATTAGAAGAGCTGATGGTAAAATAATAAAAATTATAGGCATTTTATAACTATTATATTGCTAAACGAATAACATAGTATTAGTGTTGAATTGTACGTTTTCAAGAATTGCCCACATGACATGATCTTGGGTAACAACTTTTTAAGTCAGTTCAGAGAAGTTGTTATAAAGTTTCATGAACATTATATAACGTTCTTTAGTGATAAATTACAGGTACCGTGTGCAATGATATATCAAGTTACATCTAAAAGCAATGGGCAATATAGTGAAAGATTCTTTTATATAAACATTCATCTATTAACGTTGAAAAGTGAACGAACAAGGAATAAAGCCAAATATTATTAAACATGTTACACGAAATGTATCAAATTATCCACATGAATTTAAAAAATGGAAAATTTGCAAAAGCACAAAATATATGTATTGAAGCTAAACAAATAATTGATAAATATGAGGTA
>JAGDQP010009038.1:28208-58471 GCA_022664845.1 Lepisma saccharinum
CACTCACACACACACACACACACATACATACATATATATATGTATGTGTGTGTGTGTGTGTGGGGGGGGGAGGGGGGGGAGTGAAAAAAAAAAGAAATTACTAAAATGTAAATGAATATTAAATATGTATTTAATTAATGTTTCACGAATGATAATATAATTGACTGTTAAAAACTTATATATGAAAAAAATATTGTAGGTTGGGGCATATATATTAGTTCATTTGAGCTTAGCTCCAAGTAATTTAGGTTAGTTAGGGTATTATCTGCGTTACAAGATTAGAGCAGTTTAGATAAATTAGGTGCAGAGCAGTTTAAAGTAGGTTAGACTATGATATAGCAGATTAGGATATACATTTGAACAAATAAATTGAAGGAGAAAGTTCATTAACTGTTTACTGATTGATATGTATCAACTGTGTACTTACTTACTTACTTACTAGGTTGCAAATGTATTTACGTATATTGTTTGCGTGTTAGGTTTTGATACGTTAATTTTATCAGATCTTAGGTTATATTGATGACTATTCCGATTATGATATATAGTACTGATATTTCACATTACGTTATGGTTCGGTTAGAGGTGTGAACGTAGATTAGGCTATATTAGTTTCAACTGGCTGTGAAGTATGTGGTAAAGGAAGTTAGTGTTTTGTCTAAGAACTGCAGCATCGATTTAATGCATGTACAAAATATAGATGGCAGAGAAAAATGCTATGAGCTTTTAAAGCTACTTTCAAATAAGAAATATTTATATATGAATTCAAGCTAGTACATCTAAAATATATAATCATAACTGAATATGTTATGCAATTAGATCTAAAAGATTTATGCACGTACTCAAAGGTGAAACAAGTTTCATTGGTTACTAAACTGTCATATATTTAAATGTTACCTTGTTTTTATATCTGTAGGCTTTATTATTCGTCTGGCTGAAGTAGATTTCTGCTCTAGGTCAAGGACATATTAAGTTTAGCCTCACATCTGTGCCAAGGCCGAGGCACCTTTAAGTTGGACATCTTAATATTTTATTTGCTACTTAATGACGTTATCAAGCAAGCTTATCTCATGCTCGCCGTTTATTTTGCTGAAAGTTAGAAAGTTGTTGTAGGACCCATAGAGGTTTTATTACACAGTTACTGGTTGCGTTGGGCCGCGGGAGTTTACTGGTTAGAATACGTAATCAGCAGTAGGTTGATCTGGTTTAGAGTTCCTGCCGCGGCAACACCCAATTTAAAAGCTATCATCAAGTTCTCATTACAACAACTACCAAACAGACTGACAGTTAGCAGACAGACATCTTTGTTAGCCTGAATTATAGAATTTCGGCGATTTCGTTTCCAACATTTAGTGAATGACTTTGGATTCAACTGATGCTTTGTTTACATTACTAATATCTTACTAACGTCGTTAACGTTAACAGAGATCATTTTAGTAATGTAAACACCAGTTAGTGTTAACGTGGGCTTCAATTTTAACCAGCGTCAACTTACGACGGTTATCTTCTTACGTTAGTAATCTAAACGCAAGTTAGTCATTAGGCGCGGCTCACTTCGTGAGTCTATTTCTTTCTTTATCGGAATATCGAAATATATAGCATCTGTTATATATCTAAAGGATAAAGAAAGATTGCAGAACTAATCTACAAAATATTACGCTAGAATCAATTCATTTGTGTTCAATGAACGATCAAACATTGTTAAATAAAGTTAATTGGTTACGTGCATTGTATGTTTAATGGAATAAATATACAAAAGCGCGTACATTCTGAAAGAGTCACGACTTTGCTTATTAAGAATTTCTGTTAATATCTGGTGTAGTAAAAAGTAATCCATTATTTTGCCAATAGATGGCTTCAGTGATCTGTATCTCGCGTTGTATAAGTCCGATCGGGTTCAACGAGATGGCGTTCAAACGATGAGATTGCGTACTACAAACACTGTTCAGATAGTTGTGATGCGTTGACTCAGTGTTGTGTGAGCGCGCGTCAAAATGGACACTAGCAAAGAGAAAATACGCTATATTTTACAGTTTTTCTTCGATAAAGGCGAAAACGCAAGCCAGGCGGCTGCAAATGTGAATAGTGTTTATGGTCCTGATACTGTAACAGCCAATCACGCGCAATTTTGGTTTCGTCGATTCCGTGCCGGTAATTTTGACGTCAAATATGTACCACGCACTGGAAGGCCAAGTGTCGAACATGTCGATAAAATCATAGACATTGTCGCGTCCGACCGTCATGTAAGCACTGTTTCGATTGCCCAAGAGCTAAACATTGCACAAAAACCCGTGTGGAACCATTTGCATAAGGCTGGATACACAAAGAAGCTTGATGTATGGGTGCCACACGACTTAACGCGAAAACACCTCATGGACCGAATTTCCATCTGCGAATCGCTGCTGAATCGCAACAAAAGCGACCCATTTCTGAAGCGGTTGGTGACTGGTGATGAAAAGTGGATCACTTACGACAACGTCACGAGAAAACGGTCGTGATCGAAGCGAGGTGCGCCGGCACAAACGGTGCCCAAGCCAGGATTGACGGCCAGGAAGGTGGGATTGGCAGGGAATTATCTACTATGAGCTGCTCCCCTACGGCCAAACCCTTAACTCGGAACTATACTGTCAACTATTGGACCGTCTGAAGGCAGCAATCGCCCAGAAGCGGCCAGCTTTGGCCAATAGGAGAGGCATTGTGCTCCACCAGGACAACGCCAGGCCGCACACATCGATAGTGACTCGCCAGAAGCTCCCGGAGCTTGGTTGGGAGGTTCTTATGCATCCACCTTATAGTCCGGACCTGGCACCGAGTGATTACCATCTGTTCCTGTCCATGACAAACACGTTTGCTGGTGAAAAATTCGCTTCAAGAGAGGCTTGTGAAAATCGACTGTCTCAATTTTTTGCCAATAGGGACAAGGGCTTCTATGAGAGAGGCATCATGATATCACCTTCCAACTGGCAACACGTTATCGAACAAAACGGCGCATATGGACCTAAATCGGATCATTCTAAGTATGGTAAGTCAAGCCTTCAATGTCATGCAAAAATAATGGATTACTTTTTACTACACCAGATACATTTATTTATATATCAACATCAAGTTTAATATTATAACAACTTCAGTTACCTATGATTTGCATAAAAAACGTACATTCTTCTTAACGTGACAAATTTTTATTTCGTCGCTTAGCACATTCGGATTTTCTTCTTCTATATACCTAGTCTGGCCATAAATACTGTCACAAAAGTTGCAGATCGGAACCGAGCGTTTATACCGCATAGACTTTAGTGAATTCACTCCTGTCAGTAGTCTGTGTACTGTGCATTGTGTAACTCATGATTTTTTGCAGGTCCGTGATATTGTAAGGATGGAGTGGGGTCAGGAACAGAACCGTGTAGCTGTGATTGCATTACACAAGTGTGGTCACAAGGCATCGAAGATCTTTCAACTTCTCCAACCTCTGAAAATCACACTGAGATTCGTATATCGGACCATAGCAAGGTACTGTGAGACTTTCTCTGTAAGTGACCGTCAAAGTCCAGGCCGACCGCGGAGCAGTAGAACACCACAAGCGGTCCAGGCTGTCAGGCAGAGAATTCGTCGAAACCCCCTTCGGAAGCAAAAAATCATGTCCCGTGAAATGAACATTCCGCAAAGGACAATGTCAAGGATACTCAGAAGTGACCTTAAGTTAGTGCTTTCCGCCGATCAACAGGACATTTCCTAACTCCTGCACTTAAAGCAAACAGGAAGGTGAGATGCAAGGCCCTGCTTCAGAGGTACGCGGATGGAAAACACAGATCAATGTGTTTTTCTGATGAGAAAATTTTCAACATTGAAGAACACCTCAACAAACAAAATGACAAGGTGTATGCTCACACATCCAGAGAAGCGTCTAAAGTTGTGAAAAAGGTTCAGCGGGGTCACCATCCGTCCTCGTTGATGGTTTGGTGGGGGTGTCGTATGACGGGGTCACAAAGTTGCAATTCTGTGAACAAGGGGTCAAAACAAGTGCTCAAGTGTATCGTGAAAACATCTTGGAAGTAGCTGTAAAACCTTAAGGCAACACACTCTTTGCCAACAAGCCGTGGACCTTCCAGCAAGACTCTGCACCGGCCCATAAAGCTAAGGTGAATCAAACATGGCTGGAAACGAATGTGCCGGACTTCATTACTGCCAGTGATTGGCCCTCGGCCAGTCCAGATCTCAATCCGCTAGACTATGCCTTGTGGTCTCGATTTGAGGCCATGACTTGTACCAAACGCCACCCCAATTTGGAGTCTCTCAAACGTGCCCTCATCAAAGCAGTGGACACTTTTCCATTGATGACTGGCCACGCCGTTTAAAGGCTTGTGTCAAGGCGCATGGTGGTCATTTTGAGTAACTTCTGCACATTTTGTATCTGTGGTGTATGCACTTCTTGCAAGTAAATTTATTTCTCTGGATCTGCTGTCTTCTTTACATTATGACTGCCCCTTCCTGTGACAGTATTTATGGCAAGACTAGGTATAGTTTTCGACGTGTCCGATTTGGCGCCCAAGGCAGGTGCTGACCCTCACTAAGGCATTTTCTAGTAAGATTTTCTAGTTCGGCTACAGTGCAATTATATCTTTAATCTACTTGAGAGCTCTACCATAATGTTTTTGTAATATGTACATCGAAAAACTACATTTTCTAATATTCATCGAGACGCCCAAAAGGAGGCTAAGCGAGCCAAGATAGGATTTTCCGTTAATATATAGTTTAGAATATATACTTTCAGGGTATCCAACATTTAGCTGCCACTAGCTGCAACCTTCTGCGTCAAACTCCCTAAACGTTAGATGATGCGTTGCGCGTGAAAATAGTTGGCGATGATGCGTATAGAATCCACACATTTTGTAAATTAAATATAGCGGAGAAGTAAAGGACTGGTTAACAGTAGTAACGAAGCAGTGAAATTTGTGGAGTGGGAGCTGGTGTGCAAGAGTGATGGATTAGACTCATTAGAGGCGTGAAATGGAAATGAGATCCACGCTCTGACTTTTAAGGTGCAAAAGTTCATATCATTTCTTTCATGAATTCTTACCTCCAAAAAGGAATATAAATCTTTCAGAAGTGATGATTGCGTTCCTGATTAGCCCTGAGTTCTTGAGAAATTGGAAAATTTTGTACGATTTAACAATGCGTAACTTGACTGGCATATTATTACAAAAAATGTAGTCGTAAATTATATATTTTCCTAGCCGTAAGCGCACAGCGTACCTGAAATATTACTACAGCAGGCAGAAGTCAGATGTCCATTTTGAAACGGGTTCTCCTGCAAGAAATTTGAAATTGAGATATTTACACTGTTTTATCACTTTCGAACACGTTCGTAAGGTTTTGCGATTCCAAAAGTCTTTAAATTAATTTGAATTTCATGAGAAAGCAAAGGACAGACACATAATTAAAAGCAGTGTCTCTTTCAGAAGATTTCATTCGGGGGGGGGGGGAACTTCTGAGGGGCTCACGAAAATCACAAATAATGTATATCGACTCCAATGTACTAAAATATAAAATAACAATAAGTTTGCTTAACAATATGTTGTACTTCCTTACAGTTAATCTCAAAATAACATGAACAATGTTTATAGAATGTTCTATTAGGAGATACGTATTTCAGTATACGTATGAGTAATGAAAGTGTTGAGACTAATTATTTCGGAGGAAGGTTTCAAAAACTCCGGGGGGGGGGGTAAAGCCCCCCCGAAAGCTTGCCTGAAAGAAACAGTGATTAAGAGTAAATGTTATATATAATTTTATCTTTTCCAATAATATTATTTTGGAAAAGTAAAATATTGGTAAACTACTTCCTTGTTCAACTATTTTTAAGATCTTCATACCTGAAACTTTCCCTAGCGTTTAAAAGTAAGAAGTGTATAACAAGTGCTTGTGCTAATTTTCTAACATTTATGGTGCGTGGACAAGGATCCGTTTGGAAATGGACGCCTGGAAAGATAATTGCTAGTATCTGTGTTTTTCACACATCTATATTGTTTACTAATTTTACATTTTTGGTTACGTTTGTTTTGGCATGATTTGAAGTACATTTCTTGCGTTTTATAATAGTGCTGATAATTGTTTTTATACAATGCTTTGAAATTACATTTGTTTCAAAAAAGCAAGTTAGTCTTGATGTCATCAACAAAATTTATTTTCAGTATCTTTCACGTGTATTACTCATACGTGTACTGAAATACGTATATAATAGCACATATTGTTCGTGTTACTTTTAGGGGTAACTAAGGAAGTAAAACACATTGTTAAGGAACATTAGGGCCTATTGTTGTTTTATATCTTTAGTACATTAGTGTAAATGTGCATTTTCGTGAGTCTCCTACGAGCCCCCCGAATAAAATCGGCAAGAAACACTGTTTATTTTGTATCTGGGGAGATCTCATTAACACATTTACCTCACAATAGCCAAACTTATGAACAAATCTCTTATGATATAAGCAACCCGTTAAACAGCTATTTTTAGCGCTTTCGTTAAGATGGAACATGCTATATCTCGTATACTACGTGGATGTGAAGTACACCTATAGGTACCTGACCAAGGTCCAACCAATACATCCTTAGTGTTCAGACGGTATTAATTTCGCCTTTTTATTGTGGTGGGGTCTCACTGTGCACCGGTCTCTACAAGTGAATAATTGCTTGTTAAGATAAATCAGTAGAGCACCTCGATGATGATCGGTGACGCAGTAACTATGCCGTCTCAGGGCTCTTACTTGTGCACTTACTTGTGTGTGTAGTCGGTTGATTGAAAAGCATGGCTCTCCACAATCTTAGTATTCATTATCTCGCATAGGTTATAGCGAGTGAACAGGAAGTTCTCCGTCTTGGCTAGTGAGTCCCACGCAATTTCCCATTTTTTACTAGGGACTCAAAATAACGGGGAAGTAGGATATTATGGCCAAATGTAGCAGTATGCGCTCACGATTATGTTCGCGAAAGGGCCTCAATCAAATTCACTTGTCCCGGACCCCAGATTGCCTTGAGCTGCAACTGACCAGGAGCGATAGGTAAAAAGCACTGACTGGGCTAACGATTAGTCAGGAACTACTCGGCCGTTGAGGGAGTTTGTTTATATAGTAGAACGAGTAAATATGACTAGAAAAGTTGATCAACATTTAAGGGAACATGCTGATTCCGAGTTTCGCGAATTGTTCGAAGCTTCCCTAGAATTTATTCTTTATTCAAAATATCAGTACCAATAACAATTGGTCTCCAAAGTATCTAATTCCAGCCAACTGTGACGTTTCAATTGGCAGAGTTGGACCAGAATTTCAGTTCTACAGAGATGACTTGACTGGTTTTTACGATGAACTCTTCGTAGGAGAGTGGGAGATTATGAACACAAAAGTGGGATATTTTCTAAACAAACTACTTAAAACGTATTTGAGGAACACAATAAGTGAAAATAGACTAAATGGACTCGATTTACTATTTATTCATAGAGAAATCATCAACGATCAAGCCATAGACCATTTTGCTATCAGCTTATCCCATAAGTAATGTCACATTATTTCAGCTTGAGGAAAAGTACGGTAACTTACCTGAGTCACTATAACACTACCGTTAGTCAGGAAAATTGTCACCATCGTACTCCATAACACTCTGCCACCTCTAAACCAGTTGTTAGTCAGTTGAACCAGTTAAAACCAGTTGAAACCCCCGCTGAAAGTCAACAGTTTTCGAGGCATAGAACTGGTTCACTGTTCGTCGCACGTCATCCTCATTTTGCAGTGTTTTACCAGAAATATGGTTTTGTAAGCTGCGAAAAAGTCTGTTGGTGAAGATCTGCTGGAAACGCCATGTGGGGAGTTTCTGCCATCCACATTCCTCTCGATCTTAGCACAGGTTCTTCTTCCCGTGTGTGGGCGCACGTTATCACTGTGGATGAGAATACCCTTACGATAAACCAGAGTAGGATGTTTCTCCAACAATGTAAGTAGAAGAGGACACACTTTCTTACAATTTGAAAGCGGTTTTACGGCCTATAGAAATAGATGTAACAGGTTCTGGGGGTTGCAGAGAGGTGGTAGAGGGGTGGGGTATATCCTCCTGAACTATGGAGGCCGTATATGTAATAATGAAGATATGTATTAATCAAAGAATTATTTTTTGTAATTTGTCGGCCCGCCGCCATCATATTAAAATAATATAACGTTTTGGAAATGAATGATCAAGTGAACTTGATATTAAAATATAATTATTATAACATTTTTCCTCTTTACCCTGTACTCTTCATTGGTTGTAGAAAATAAATTTGTTTATTAACATAAAAGTAGTTGGAAGACATTTTCTTTCAATGGATTCGTTCATTGAGAAATTCTGCAGGAGATGTGCTCTTGTCGATTGCGTACTGGTAATATGTTTGAAATAAGTTTCCTGTGCGAAGTCTATTATGGTCAATGTCAGCGAATGGATACATTCTTTTAGCCAATAGAAATACAGGGATTGTAACTGTTTTTGGAGGCTGAAGATAAGATAAATTTTGATTGCTTTTTGTGGCATTAACGGTTTCCCGCTATTTTGGGAAAGCTGTTTTAATGTATGAACTCATTTATTAATAATAAAAAAAAGCACTTTTCAAGAATGGGCTTTGTTTGAGTGATTTACAATAAATATGCTATTGACGCTACCATTTCTTTTGAAGGAAGTACCTTTTTCATTGAAAACACTTATTCAGTTGCACTTGTATTGATTGCTGTCAAGTCATTAAGCAGAGGTTTCTGGGCAGAAATTATTGACCCCGCTGTTTGTCGGCATTGCTAGCAAATAAGATACCTGCGAATCATGCTTTTAAGTTTTATAACGGAAACCTGAAATATATGCTTGTCTGATTTAGAAATGCAAGCTTTTTCGGAGAAGGATAGAAGGTAATGGAACTACAAAAATAAAGAGTACATCTTAAGAAGATTTTCAGTTTTCCCCAATTTCTTTTTAACGGGGGTCGCTAAAGAATAAAAATAACAGTATGTTATTTGAAATCGATTTTTAAGAGATTGTAACGAGAGGCAGAAGCAGCTAATTACAGAAGCTCTCATAAATATGTTATTTATTCCTTGAGTTCTTTGACATAGTGACGAAAAGGCTGTAAAACACCAGCTTTGGAGAAAATGGTAGACAACCATAATTAAAATGCTGAGATATTTATGGTTCATCCATTTTGAGTAACAGTATATTGAATTAAGGTGATAGAAGAATAGTGATGGCTCTATTACTTTGAGGAAGAAATGAGGCATTTGAGCCTTTCAGGAATATTGTTGTTTAAAGATGGCGTTGGGTGTTTGTTAATCAATTTTAAATTGTAAAGGAAGACTTTCAGAAAGCCTTTTTAGGTCACTGAAGAAAAAAGAAGGTTCTAGAGAATTTACGCTTGTATATATATTTCTGAATGAGGTCTCTGGATTTATTCTTTATTCAACTTCACTTTGAAATTGTGTAGAGGAATTCTTCTTGTGCAATTTTTGTACTGTGTTTTGCAAATTGAATCAACTGATATATATATATATATATATATATATATATATATATATATATATATAATTAAAGTGAGTATTCTTATTTATTTTTAACAACTTTTATATTTTATTAGATCCTGAACCGGCAACTTTAGACTATATTATATTTATTATTGAAAAGCAAAAACATACATGCCTCAGTCAAAAATCCCTTATTGCTTCTTTCATTATAATTTTTAATGTTTTATGAATAATTTCCGAAATGCTTGCCTACAGGATTCGAACCCTGAACATTTGAGTCAATGGATTTTTGCATTTTGATGATAGAACTGAATTTGGAACTTGAAGTTGAGTAATTTAGATTATATGTTGTGAAAGTCTTTACTGAAATTTGATATCACCGCCGGGAGACGGATAAATTTCAATAAAATAGTTTGTATCTCCTTACATCACATTAATTTTTAAGGATCTCCATAATCTGAAACGAATACTTTACTACGAAAGTATACTGAGTTGTTCCATTTGAAAATACATAAATAGTTATTACTGCTGGCCACCAACGGAAGTGGAATTTGATTGTTTACAGCTTGTTATTACAGACTGGGGGATTAATATAGTCATGATTGATGTTCTATTCAAAGGCAGCTTTTGACCTGAAGCTCTAGGTGCATCAATTGTGATTTAGCAGTGCCTTGTCGACACAGAAAATTAACGTAAATAGTTTTGTTGTTTATATTGCTACTCATAATACATTTACTATTGATAGCAGTTATGTAAATATTGAAGAACTGAGAGAAATGAGGAAACATCCTTTTTAAATATTCCTTATATACTTGTTGCTAATTTATTCTAAATGCTTGCTTCTTTGAAAAGAATGAAATTTTTTAGGCAATCAGTTTAAATTTTAAAATACTGATCACTTCCAGGCACAAAACATTACCTCATTTCTCAATCAAGGTTGGCAGGACTTGGCATTTTGATGGAATTGAATTTTTTTTTTTATCAAAAGTGAGGTGATTAAATTTTCTGTGTAATGTGTAAAAGAATTACTGCTTAAATCACCTCATATACGATTAACGTTTTCTCACAAATAAAAACAATAATTTTATTGTTTTATTTTGAGGAAGTAGACTCTAAGGCGGCAGTTATTGTTAAGATGTTCAGTAAAAGCTTTCTATGGAGTCACATAGCTAACATCGATAGGAATTACAGTTAGAAGCAAGTCATCTATAGTTAGTAAAGAGTAGGCTGTATAAAGATATTTGCTGAATATTCATAGCCTGCATATTTCACATTCTTTCTTAATTTAAACCAATCCCTGTACCAAAGTTCAGTAAATAATACGTTTTGAAGTTGATCTCATAAATTGTCATAAAATATTCGTCATAGAATGAGAATATATCTCTAAATATATTTCAAGAACACATTATTGACGGAATGTTTTAAATATATGATTTTGTAGGCCTACCTGTGTCAAATTCTTCCCTCTTGCGA
This sequence comes from Lepisma saccharinum, assembly GCA_022664845.1. Lineage (NCBI taxonomy): Eukaryota > Metazoa > Arthropoda > Insecta > Zygentoma > Lepismatidae > Lepisma > Lepisma saccharinum. The sequence goes on from JAGDQP010009038.1 coordinate 39,197, forward strand.
ACAATACCGTGAACACGAAATCTATCTTCTTTGCAGCTTCATCACCAAGTACAAAAAATAGTTAAAATTATCTAAACGTCTACAAAGTGAGACAATGGATGAAATCGTGAGTCAGAGACACTGCACATTCTACTAAATATTGGAAGAGATTTAATCAGTTTACTGGGAAAAGAACTATAATTACTTATCCACTACTTTGAGACGACCATCTAATTCATTTTGGTCATAATAAAGCCAACGCATTTTGCAGAATATCGAGAGTAAATTTTCAAACCCACCAAGTATCACATCTCTAGATTTTCAACCTGATGACCAGCACCGTTTCAACGAAAATCTTCACCTCACAAGACCATTCACCGTGGAGGACGTAGCAGCAAAAATAGCATATAAGAAAAAATACTGGTCCTGGCTTGGACAGTATTACATATCGTCACATAAAGATACAACCTTATGACATTGACAAATAGATTTTCAGTACATTTTGTTGAATTAACAAGCTTTGAACTAAAATTTAATTGGATGAGAGACATGCAATTGGACACGCTTTATAATCGGAGGCTATTGAGCTTGATTGAAGGTATAAGAGAAATGTGCCTAAAGGACTTAAAATTCTATTGAAATTTGTACTTGAAGACAAAATGAATGCAATAATTTTATGAAACCTTAAGATCTTTGAAAGTAATTATATCACTAGGCAGAATATAGGAGGATAATACAAACGTGTGTTTTAGTTATGGAAACCAGTGTTACTTTGAGACAAAACTTTTTTCGGGGGTTTATATATTAATTTTACTTTTAGAGAACTTTTGCTGAACTTTTAGAGAATAACTGCCGCGTCTTGCTTCGAAGGAGGTGCTTGGCTCAAAGCTCTACCATCGCCCCCTCCCGGCCTTCACCTCAGTAATAACTGTTTCCGAATAGCAGTTGGAATTCGCCTGGGTGCAGATATTTGTGGCAGTCACAAATGTCAGGCATGTAAAAATGAAGTAAATAAAAAAGGATTACATGGCCGTTCTTGTTTCAAAAGCGCAGGTAGACATCCTCGTCACTCGAATGTTAATGACATTATAATGAGAGCACTAATCTCAGCTGGCATTCCTGCAGTACGAGAACCTATTTTATGTAGCAGAACAGACGGTAAAAGACCAGATGGGATGACTATGTTACCCTGGAAGAGAGGCAAACCCTTAATTTGGGACTTCACTTGCTCAGACACGTTCGCTCCTTCGAACTTCCCTTTTTCCTCAATCCAGGTGGGGAATATCGCCAGTCGAAAAGAAGCGGAAAAAAGAAGAAAATATAATAATCTTGCACAGCAGTACCACTTCATACCCATTGCTATCGAATCCAGTGGTTCATGGGGAAAAGAAGGCCTCAACTTCATAAAAGAAATAGGTAAGCGTATCACAGAATCATCTGGTGATGATAGAGCAAGCACCTTTCTTATCCAAAGAATAAGCATGACAATTCAAAGAGGTAATGTAGCTTCAATCCAAGGAGCCATACCCGAAGGCACGGAATTAGATGAGATATTCCTACTGTAATTTTGATTTATTTGACGGAACCTTTGTCACTATCCATAATTATAAGTAGGTAACCGTTAACATGAAACCTACCGTTGTAGCAGATGAAATGTTTCCTGAAGGAGATGGACCATACATGGAGATGGAAGAGGTAGGAGGTTCTGAGGGCCTGTTTATGTGTTTGGCGGCAAATGAGAAAGCAGTTCATACAGACTTTTTCAATGATTTCCAAGACATAGCGATGATGACGATCTGTAGTGATTTTGATGGTGGCTTTCCGAATCTTCTTAACTTAATTTCTTTGCCAGAAATTATGTTTCTATATATTTATATTTTTTAATAATTAAGTATATTTTAAACAATGTCAATTAAATAAATACTTTGCTGAATATATGTTTCATATAGACAATGACATGATAACAACATATCTGACTTGTATTTTGTGCATGTAAACTATGTATTACTTGCCCAAAACTGAAATATTCAACTTTCCGTTTTCAAAAAGTATGTTTTGGTCAAGTTTATGTATTGAAATATGTTAAATTTCTTCAAAGATATTTGATAGTGGATCCCTTTTTGTTCTGCCGATATGATTATTCCTATAGCCTTTGCAAGATAAATTTTATTTGACGAAATTCAAAATAGTAAAAATACATTTCGACGTTGTCTCTAGCAAGACAATATAATAGTTTTTCCTTCATCCAGAGTGGAAATATAAAAAATGAACAACTTTCTTTTTGCACACATTTCATAGCCTATAAGGAGAAAACCAAACAGTTTCCGCGTATGTTTTCTTTAGCGCGTTATTTGGCGGCTTTCAAACTTTCATTTAGTGCGTTGTAGCGACTTTTTGTTTTGTAGATGATAACCCTGATCGCAGCTGATGTTAACGATTCATTATGTCGTTCGCCTCTTTCACTGTTGTCGCATAACGATTCCTCATTTCGTTCACTTCTGTCACTTGCTGGAAGCATTTGCACGTACCCTTTGCTGCCGACTTGTCTATGCCTCTTGTTTTAGTTTAAATGTTATTTTGTATACATTATTGGTGTGTGAAATATTTAACAACTTTCAGAAAAAAAAATTAAGATGTGTATACTCTCATAAAATGATGAGGAGAGATAGTTTTTACACTTGAAGAATATGATTTTTTCACTACCAATTCAAAGAACGGAAATGCTGTGGACTTACATTTTTTTAGATTTAATAATTGACATTTTTATTTAATTTATTACTGAAATAAATATTTCCTAGCGAAACAAGCTTGTTTATTGTTTACATTTTAATCAGCTACAAGCTGTGAACTAATTACTACTAGATTACAATCGATGATGAATATTCTTTTATAAAGTAAGGGATTAAATGGAACGCGTCAGCTATTAAACAGCTGTTGTTGGCCTTTAAATAACATTAACTGGAACATGTCTGAGTTCAATACATATGGTTTCAAGTATAATTTTATGCTTGGACTTAAAATTTTACGATCATTGTAAAAGACAAATGTAAATAACAGAAGAAGAGCTAAGTCTTCAATAATTTGAACGTAATTGAACTGTTTGACAGAGAGAAAAGAGTATTTTTCTTATGAGAGAGGGAGACCTAATAATGTGCATCAATAATGTTATTTCTCAATGCAGATCGTGTATTGATTACCATAAGAGTTGTATTATTCATTTTATATTTCTGAAAAATGGAATATTCAAGCTCACTTTTCTAATAGTTTTCATTGGAAAACGTTTATTGTATTGAAAACATTAAAATTTCTTCAAATACATATTAGCACGATTATATTCAGTCATTCTATAATTCTTCGTAGTGCTTTCTTTGTTTTCACCTCTTTTTTATTTGAGCGAAATTGAAAATAGTAAAATTGCATTTTAACTTCGTCTATAAGAATACAATATAATGATGTTGTCGTTTTATCATATGATTATCCAGTTCAATCTTTGTTATAGTATGGATTTCATTTTCTTTCTCTTTTTTAAAGGACTTTTTTTAAAAGTAGTTTGTGCATTCAACGTTGAATTTTACACACATATGTTATTTAAGACCGAGTGATTACTTTAGAGATTTTACTAAAATCTGTGCACCATGTTTTTTGCTTATCAGTATCTGCAGTGTATAACATTAGTATAAGGACTGTCTGAACGAGAATCATCTAGGTTGCACTAGGAAAATCAATCAGAAAAAGAGACATATATATATATATATATATATATATATATATAGAAAGAGAGAGAAAGGAAGAGAGAGAGAGAAAGAGAGTAGAAATAATTTCACAGACTAGAAACTCAATAAAAAAATCAGAATGAATTTTTTGTAACAGCATACACTAATAATAACAAGGATTTAGTCAGCTTATTTGAAAATATAGATAATTTCAGAATACAGGTTTTATAAAATATGATGGCAACAGCAACTTTGCTGAATCTCGCTTTTTACAACTTGGAATGTTTTGACAAAAAAAATGTTAGGTGTAATATAATAATGGGAAGGATCCATAGTCTAGCGGTTAGAGCGTTGTATTCATGTCCGCGTAGTCCCGGGTTCAATTCCCGGTTGGAACACCCCACTTTTCGGCGTCTACCCAACGTCGTGAGGCAAACTGGGGAGTCATATGAATAAAACGTGACGGTTGCGAGGTCAGCACTAGGAGATTATGATTTAAACTTTTATTTATCAAGGAGGATAAGAAATACTGTTACAACTTGGGACATTAACTTTGACTGTATACTTTTGAGCGGATGATGCGGCCTGACATTATACAGCGTTGTAGGACTTAAACTGATAAAAAAACGTACGATATAATATTGCGGAAAGCGTGGTATCTATGCTATCACTAATTTACTTTCTCTTATCAACAAATATTTTACTCATAAAATTACTAGTAAATATTTTTGGTTAATACTAAAAATATTAAAAATCTGAAATTATATTTAAGAATATACTCTTCAAAGATTTTCGTAAGTTGATGAATTATACAAGAATTCGTTCATACTTGAAGCCGGGTGAGTAAGTATTTCTTAAAGAAAAGATTCAAAATCAGGTACTATTTTTATAGGAATGATCTGATCTAATATAAAATAAAACTACTTCCTTTTTATGATCCTCTAGAGATGCGTAAACTTTAAAATTTAAGAATATAATAGTACATTTATGAAAAATATGCATATGTCTTAAAATTTCACCTCATAGTTCTATGTATGTGTAATATATGTATTTTCTCTATAAGTAGTTTATGTGCAGCGGTTTTCAAAGTTATTTTTACATGAATATAAACTAAGAAGAAAAGTAGTTTCAGGATTTGGATTTATAGAACACATTATTTTTATTACAAATAATTATAGATAAATTTCTTAAACTTCCAGTATAAAAAATATTACGTTTAGAATAATATGGAAGAAGTTCAATCTTTATACTATATGTTCTATATCGTTTCCAGAATTTCAGTAATAATATTATTTTTTCAATTTAGCAAAGAGTAAGATTTTATGATGTTCACCTTCTTTTTATTTCAATCTCAAAGGATATACAAAACTTTTATGAATGAAAAGTATACATAGACAGTATTTTTAACAACTTTAAGTTTCTACATAGAAAAAAATGGAAGCGTTAACTATTTTTATCTTTCGCACATTCAAGTAAAGATACACTTTTACTTTTTCAGCAACTTCAAATTTCTTCAAACAATCAGTTTTAAATGTTTACAATTATTCTCTATCAAGCTCAGCATTAATATCTTTTGCAACTATTTTCTCTCTGACATCTTTCACTTCAAGTATAAGTAAGGCGTGTATATTTCAAAATCTTGATATTATCAAATTATTCATGTATAAATATATGAACATTATAAATTTCTAAAATATTAATAGGATCCATCATCACTCTTCATATACGCCCTATCAAACACTTTTCTTCAGCTACAGAACGAATGACAAACTCATGTAGTTTCATTAGGAAGTTTATAAAAACAGGTTCCACAACAGAGGAAAGTTTTTGTTTTCCCAATTTTCGATAGCTTCGTAAATGCACTGTTCATTAATTATGTTATTAACACATCGACAAGAATACACACTTTATTTTACACAAGGAGGACGATAGAGTGCGCTATATGCAAATTCAATAATATCTTTACTTTCCTCCTCGCTATTATTGCAGATCTCATCTTCATTGTCTGAAATAAAATCCAGTTCTACACTTGACGTAGATTCACTATGTGATATCGCAGAACATGGCGTTTCATTGTTTCCCGCACCTTCATCCATATTTATAATTGAATAATCATCACTTCTGATATAAATGCCTCTTCTAAACTTGACAACGACACACAACTAGAAATATTTGGATCTTTAAAGAAGTGTATGTGGTTTGACAAGTGAATTGGTTTACTTCTTACTAATGACACAAGTGAACAATGATATTTTAAGTTTTCAAGTAAAAACATGTTTTAACTAGATCCAGTTTGTTCTAAATATCATTCAAGACAAAGTGGAAAAACAGAATATATACAAGATCTCCAAGTTATGACCAACTTTTCACCAAACACCTGCGTTCCTCCAAAAAATCAAGTCCTAGCTTGTTCCGCGTTCATCTGTAACCTTCTTTGTTAGCTCCTCTGTGAAACAAAAGCTTGCAACCACAACTTGGGCTTGGAGCAAGCACGCAGAGATGACGACAAACACATTTTTATAAGGGTTCAATAAATCCAAACTCGACAAGGGAGTCGGAACCAGTACTTCCCGATTGGCTCCAGGGTTTATAGGGAGGCTGGCTGATACATTGGGTAGGATGGGAAATGTAGGACAGATAGGCGGGTCTTGTAGAGGAACGTAAAGAAAATAAAACCAACAAACTGCCTAAATTCGAACGGTGATGCGCAGGGTGACGAAACGTCGCGTTTAAAGACACATGCTGGACGGCTGAAAATAAAAAGAGTGTTCTAGTTTCCGATAGCAGGCTGAGTCTTCATGAAATTCACTATTACTTCCCGCAAGGCAGCAATACGAAATACGAAACCTGCTGCTTCCCCACCAAACGAATATACTGAGAGCATGCGTAAAAGAGGATGAACGGCTTTCGAACCTAGTTCCTGGAAGATGAATTTCATGAAACTCGTCCCTAAGAATTTTCTCTAATGACAATATTCTGCATTTCAAAGCTGAAAAAGAACAGAATCCAAATTTCTTATCCGTAGTGCAATTGAAGATCGCACTTGCAGTGACGTGAGATAAAAAAAGGATATGAGTTTTAACTAGAAATGAAACAGATGCTTGGGAAAACAGTAATAAACTTTTTCAAACTTAACGAAAACAAACAAGAAATTAACGTGATACAGAAGCATTTCTGATGCCAATAAAATGACTGGTCATTGGACACATGTTATTCTTTTCTTTCTACTGTGACAACTTCCGAAAATGAAAACCTGAACATGTGTATGATTGAACTGATTTCACAAGTAATACAAACTTCTCGTCCCTCTCTTCTAGCCATAAAGAGAGAGAAAAAAACTGTCAGAATACAATAATTAGCAGATTCAATGTATAGAATAATCTCTCCTGTTTTACTGCCGCATATCGAGAACGACAATCAAAAGCAATTCATATGTGAACAATTCTGACCTTACAGTAATGATAGATAACAAAATATGTCTTCAACTTCTCTTTTGACTCATTTTTGCTTTGCCGAAAGCAACGTGAATAATAAAGTGGCCAACTGGCCGATTTCGTATTGGGCTGCCATGCTTTATGTGAAATTTACAATTTAAGCAAGTTTCCCAAAACATTACAAACACATAGAACAACCTGTGGCTAGAGAGGGGAATTAAATATTACACAAGCATTTAATTATTTACTACGGTAATTAAAATGTCTCATTAACAACCTGGCTGGCAGCTTTATTTGATTAGATTAGTAATTATTGAAACTTATTCGGAACGTTGCGGTTTAACCTTTACTTTCCTCTGACTAATGTAAAAAATCAGAATTGTGATATAACAAATTTTCTTGGAAAGAAGATCGGGATGGTTTTGAGAGATCTCACACAAAGCTTGAACATAAAGGACGTGAAAGAGATGTGAGAGTTGGAAATCGGAATAGATAGTAGGGATTACTAAGATTAATGAGTGGCTAGAATGTTTTTAATTTTCACGGTCTAAACTAACAAAATTCTTTACTAGGAGAACATAAAAAATCTCCTCTGTAGATCATCATGAATGAGAAAAATTTACGCAATAATAACACATACATATTATATGACACTAAATATACACAACTTTGAGATCTCGCAAATAACTAACCTTAATGCTACACACACATAAAATAACGATTACTATATAAACAAAGAGTTTAGAATACTTAAGAAGCTTACTGGCCAGTAATCTACACTTAACATAAATAAAACGTTGACGCCAATATAAGGAATATGTATATATATCGTAATTAAATGAGAAGGGCGCGTCCAGCTGCTGTTAAACAGATTCCGAAAGTTAATTTCCCAAACTGAAAAAAAATGAGCTAAAACGTCGTGTGCACATCTAGAAAAATAATTATTTCCTTTGGACATAGGCTTACGCTTGTTTTAGAACTCGAACAATGGATACAGTCGGTTGCTTAAATTTTGTGAGCTATCCATTTTCGAACACAGCATTTATCCGCTCAAGACATGAATTACAAACAAGTAAAGAACCTAATCCATACCTGTATTACATACAATTATATTATACGATTACTGTGATTCGGGACACATCTGCACTAATGAACAAAACAATGAATGAGTGCTCTATTTTTACCTAAACAAAGTAGTATACATATATGAAATCCGTTAATGGTTTGTTCTTTTCAAATTCCATGGACCAAAGTGACTCAACTTGTAGTGCATGTTGACAAGTAGGTGTGGTTTCTCGATCTATACATAGCGGAACAATTAATGGATGATTTAAAATGAATAGTTATAAATATAGGTTTAGTACACTTTCTCATTTAGTCACTGCCATCAAACGAAATATTAGCATAGTTCCAAATAAATTAAGTTTTCTAAAGAAATGGGTGGAAGGCGTCCGTGGCCTTAAATCTGCGGAAGCTTTAGTTCTAATCACGGGGAAGGCAACAAACCTTCACAGCACTCTAGTGAGTTGCTGGTGGTCCACCTTTTGATTGTATTAAAAAAACACGTCAGGACAAAACTAAACGAGGAAAAAAAGACGCAGCTGCTCGATGTGCTCAACTATACGCCGTATGCAGTGATGGTTACCGAGGAAACTTTGTCTTTCTTTCGTACTTTTACATACTGGCCTGGATGCTTCACTGGACCATAGAACGAAGAATGATTAGATCCTGCCTTTTTTAATTCTGTAGTCTCCGAAGATGCCTTGAAGCTCTGTTGTCCTGGGATCGTACCTGGTGCCGTCCATGAAGATAGAAAGAAACCTTTGCTTTTCACTCGATTTCCACTCAAATGACAGTAAATAGTACAACAGTGTTCCTGTAGACACGATTCTGCCTGTTGAGTTTGCGATGAGTTGTAGTCCAACTCAGACTGGAGTCCATGTCTACACAAAACGTCTCTATGTCGCAAAGCCAACATCTCGAGGAATGACATGGTAAATAAACAAACAAATGCGGAAGACGAGGATTAAACGAGACAGCGAAGAGATTTCCAACTATGGGGGCACTTTAAAGAATTAGCCGCACATCCTGTGAGATATTTCCACCTCCAAACAAAATACCGACGTCGCTAATGCACGGCACTTGTAACAAAAAAAGTTAACTAAGTTGCGGTTCACACCCGAAGTGGTATTTACAAGATGTAAGATTCGACTGACTCTTCCAAATCCCTTTTCCCGTGCTGTGTCTTCCTGACACACATTTTCCTCCTTTTCTGATTCTAATATTTCAAAATAAAGGCTTTGGTTGGCTGGCAGAGATCGCAAGTTCAGGTAGATTGTTTTCCTCCAAAAATGCGTTTTCCGGATACTAATGATGTGCTAAAATCGTTCGTGTCCTAAAGTCATTTCGCAGGATCTTGCCATCTTCGATGTCCAGACATAGCGTCACCAGTGTAGAGTTCTCTGTGACAAACAGGCGCAGTTGTCTATTAACACATTCTCCTGGAATCTTGGTGCCTATTCAGTTCTTTAACTGTACACCTCATTACCTTTGTTTGGTGACTAGCGGCTTCTCATCAAGGTGTTCTCGAAATGTTATAAGGTACATCCTGTATGTCCTCTTTTGTGAAACCAGATATCTTTCTTAACAAAAAGGAATGAGATAAAAAGAGATTGAAAACTGTGGTATTGATGAAAGGTTTAATAAAAAACTATTTACGGCATCCTGCTCGTAATAATAACTCAATGAGTTTTGACTAACAATAATAAAAAAGATATACATCCATACGAAAGAAATTAAGTTGTGATGCGGCAACTGTTACAAGCTTAATCTTTTATTTTTTAAAAGAAGGGATCTTTCCTTGAGGTGCAAAACGTCTTCTTTCCCCCTAACCAGTACAGCTACAATAGAACTTGTTCCCCACCCCTGATGACCGTAGTTGAGATATAACGAAAAATACACGTCGACTCGTTACAAACAAACAATTTATTGTATTTTGCTACACGTCGATTCATTTCAAAGATGGAAGTTATTATGCCTTGCTGCGTGTAGATTCATTATTCATTTAAAATAAATATTTTACTGATTCTTTGTTTAAATAAAAATAATAAGTCCGTACTTGATCTGTGTTTTAAAAATATAAAATTTAAAACTAAACTTATTTTCCTATTTCATAAAGTGAAACTTTCTTCAGAAAGTATTTTCTTAAATAGTTTGATTTGCGAATTCACTTGTTTAAGTTAGAATTCTAACTTCGTATTAACGTTTTTAAAAAAATACGTTTAAAAAATGTTAGAAAGTTTAAAAGAATAGTTTATTATGTTTGAGTTATAACAAAAAGTTTAATATAAGATAAGCCTATTTTTGTAATAAACTTTAAAATAATGATTCTTAACTTAAGATTTTGTTTCTTTTTATTGTAGGATAGTAAAGGAAATTAAAAAAATGCTGTTGTCAATACCATAGAAGAAGATGATCAATCCATTGCTAATCTTGAAGAATTAGATACATCTGATTTAATTATTCGAACTACTACTAGTACCAGTATTACTCCTGCTATAGATACCAGTCAAGTAAACACGGAAGATTCATCAATCGAGGGAAATGAAGACATAGTATTTAATAAAGTTCTTAATGTTCTTCCTTCAAATGAATTAAATTAAGCTATAGTTGCCAGAAACGTGCTTGGAATTTTTCATTTAATGAAGATACAGTAAACAATTTAGAGCGGTGTTATTCTTCCCCTACTTTTGTGGATGGCGATTGTATTTGGAAGGCTATTAAAGAATGGTATTCTGTAAACCAGCAGGAGGCATTATTATGTGAAGGATGTTTCTTCAAATTTCATTATAAAGAAGACCATAGTTGTAAAATCAAGGAAGAATAAGTTTTACATAGTCGTACGGTGAATAGTATTTTAATGGAAGAACGGCTAAAAGAAATGTCTGACCAATACAGCGTACGCTATCACAATTCAAACGAAGAGGTATAGAGAATATTCTTGGAAGCATTGATTCATACGCTAAAAATTGAACCGAAAAGAATCACAAGACTGGTTTTAGAAAAATATTTTTATTCACTTGTAAAGTAAAACTATTCAGCTATGTCTTCTAAAAAAGATGATAAATGTAAAATAAAATAAAATGTTTACTTTGTCCGAGACGTCAAGGACTTGTCAATGAATATGAGAAAGAATAAAATATTTTGTATATTTATATCTTTTAATTTAACTTAAATAAATATATTTATCACATATTTTCCATTTTATTTTAGTAAGTTAGTTATTAGTAACATCAATTCTTCATCCCAAGTTTAAAATAGAATTTATTTCAATTCTCCTATATTATAATAATCTTACAAATGTGAACGTAAGTATGATGAATGACTGTGAAATTATTATTATTTGTAGGCCATCTAAGAATATTTAAGTATACTTTTTCTAAAATTACAAATAAGTATTAAAATTATTTACCAAAGCCTTTATTATATGCTAGATTTTTCTTAAAACTTCAAAACCAACTTTTATTTTACGAAATTAAGATTTCGAGTTTAATAAATAGAAAATAATTTGTGAAATTAAGATTTCAAGTTTAATAAATAGTAAATAATTAAGGTTAATCAAAGTTTTATTTTCTTACTGTAACTTACTTTTTTACTTTAACAAAGTTTTATTATTCACGAAGTATTCTTTTCTTAAAAGTTTAAAAAAATAGTTTTGTAAAAATAAAATTTTCAAATTTAAGAAATACTGGTTCATTTTTACTTAATGAACTTTTTATTTCATTTTTATTTCTGTAACTTATTTGTTTTGGTTAAACAATTTTCTTTTTAAGTTTCAAACAACAAAGTTTTACTTTTGTAAAAATTAATTTTGCAACTTATTGATTATATTTAAACAAAACCTACAATAACCTATTTCCTTTTCACCATTGAAATTTTAACAATCTTAACTGTTTTACACTTAAAGTTTATGAAAATAATTTTATTTGAAGAAAATTTTATGTAAGTTAATAATTAGAAAAGAAAAAGTGAAATATATTTTACAAAATAATATTTTAGTTAAACGAAAATTAAAATTGAAGAAAATAATTTTATTTCAAGAAATTTTTGTAAGTTCTTTATTTTGCACCAAAAAGTTTAAAAAGACATTTTATTTCAAGAAATTTTTGTGTAAGTTAATAAGAAAATAATCTAGTTAAACAAAAGTTAAATAAAAAGTATAATATATTTTACAAAATAATATTTTAGTTAAACAAAAGATGAATAAAATTGCTTTTACTTCAAGCAAATTATTTACTTCAAGGAAAACAAAGAAGCTGATTTTTTTCTTCTATAACTTATTTATTAAAAGTATTTTTACTTAACGTTTCCTTTGAAATAGAAATATTCCATCTTTACTACTTTTAAAGTTATTGTATCATTTAAATTTTCCTGAAGGGAAAGTAATTCCCATATTTTATATCTAAATATTTTTTCTTAAATTATTATCATTTCATGGGTAAATAAAAATCATGTTTTATATAATTTTTATAAATTTATTTCATACTCTTAAACGTAGTAGTATAATGGTCTATATACAATAACAACATTACAATTTTATCTTCAACAAATTTTCCGCAACTTTTGAACTTTACAAGTTTAACCAGTATTGAAGTTGCATACAGTTTCTTACAGCACAACCGTTCACTTGCTTAGGTACATGGTAAGTACAACACCTTACATTAACATTAAAATTTAATGAAGTAAGCGAAGGAAAACCGTCATAATTTACATCTTTTATATTCTTTAATTGAAACAATTTTTGAATCGAAAGAACTTTTTCAGTACCTTTACAAAAGAATCCTACACCAACTTCGCAGACTTGTGCAATTATTCTTCAAATATGAGTTATACAATAATCATTTGAAGTATCCCATGATAAGCCGTGAAAAATTTCAGTTAACCATTCACACTGTTTTTGATAGCCTATTGCTAATTCTACCATTTCACATGGAAGGTTTACCATACAATGAAACATTAACGTAGCATCAGTTGATACTATACAAAATTCACTTGCAATAAATTCAGGGGATGATAATTTAAAACCTTGCATATCAATAATATATTCTCTTGAACAAATTAAAGATTTTACTGGAATAAATTGTTGTTCAACAATAGTTGGAATTAATTGTGCAATAAATTCTGTATCTTGAAAAAGAATTCTACATTTCTTAAAAAAACATATTTACTGAAATAGTTAAATGTCCTTGTTTCTTATAAATGTCATAATAATCAGTAAATGTTTTATGATCATTTACATGATTCATTAAATGTTTTGATATAACAGATCCAGTATTGCACTGATATATACACTGATGAGTAATGTTTAATGTACACTCATGTTTAAAATTTTTTTCGCATGTCTTTATTTTACAGTTTTTGACAAATTACTTTTTCTCCTTGAATTCTAGCGTTCGCTTAATTGTCATACACGTGAAGTATGTGGAAAGCAATATTTCCTGAAATGTTATCCCAAAAATAATAATAAATAATGAAAATATAACGATAAAACCGAAACACGAAGAAATGATCGAAATAAATTAAGTCCAAAACTGACAGTTTTGGCAACGTAGGGAAATTAACGGGGAAATTGAGAGGGAAGAAGGGATATTTCTCTTGGCTGTATGAAACACTCTATATCTTTAGTATTACTAGCAACTGATATTACAATGTTCTTTCAAATAAAACATTACCCAAACAAAAGTTACAGATACAACATATGCAGTGCACAGTCATGTAGTTTAAACGATTATATCCCCGAGAAAGCGAGAAGAAAGACAGAAGATTGGTTTGAAATTTCTAAGTGAAGACTCATTCAATTCTGTGCTAATAAACCCTAATGAAAGGAAATCAGTCCAGCGCTCTCTGTGGCGAAGTGGTTAAGCATGGCAACTCCGAGACAAATGGTTGTCAGTTCGAGTCGCCTCTACGCTTAGGGTATTTTTTTCCCGAATGCAAAACGGTATGATTAATTTTCGTAAATTATATTATCCTTAGTATTAACTAACTGTTGATAGGACGATAAAATCCTGTTTTTAACGGCTGTCCTTTTTTCGTCGTGAGTCCCGTTGTCCAGGCCAATTGTTAACGGGACAGCAGATGTCCCTTTTATTGCTACAAAGTCGCCAATCTGTTCACTTAACTTTTTTATCAAATAATTCCCAACAATCGCTTAGGAGGAGACAGTAAATAAAGAAAACGTAGGCGTGGCATCATACTTTATGTTGTTTTAGTAGTTTCTGAGTTGAAAGATGTAAAGAGACGGACAGACTAGGGCGCCGATTTCTGTGTAACTTTGGGGGATCCGTTCATGTTGCCAGATAAAGATCTAAGAAGGCACAGATGATAATCTTAATACAAAATCAATTCAGATTTTGCCAAATATTGTATATTCATTTAAAAAAAACACATATAATAGTATACATAAGTCATTACGAAGGTTTCCCCAGGCTATTAAAGAATTTAACTATGTATAACGTTAAAAAATTCCACTAAAGCACATTATGTTCTAACAAATAAGAACAAATTTTCTGCTGTTACTAGAAAATAAACTTAAGAAATAACAGAAGCCAAATATTGTTTTTCTTCTTTTAATTCGCGGTTCTCGATCTCGACAGGCTGATTCAAGAAGCTTCTGTCTCGCCTACAGTGAGAAAAATATTTGGACAAGTTCAACAAAGAGGAAAAACAGTTCGAAATATCTTGCCCGTTTTTGATAATTTTGATACCTTAGATACAATGCTATAGAAGTAACTAGTACTCGATACACAAGGAAGGTAACAGGTAACGAAAGAGTAACAACTACGTAAATTCATCGCAAAAAAAGTATTTGGGCAACGCCATACTACTCTCGAAAGAAATGTTTTAGGTGCCCTATTGTGTACAAAAGCACTCTGCGTGGTGTGTTGAAGCAATCAACACCGTGCCAGGCATAAAGAAGCAGCATGGGGAACAAAGTGAGTTGAACAACTTTGGAAATACTCACTTTAATTTCAAATTACGTGCGGAAGGTTAAAGGTACTGAAAATTAGCCAAGCTTGCTGGAAGGCTTTGCTCCATCGTTGGATAACATAAAGAAACATAAAACACAATCATTATTGCGGATTCGTTCAAGTCAACTAAGGAAACTAACTACCCTGAATGAAACCTACATTCTTCATTCTGTGAACAAAACTCAAAGAATTAGTGCTAGCATAATGTAGAAACGTTTGTAAAGATATGTTGTTTTCTACAGTGAGTTTAGTAGAATGTGTATACTGAAAGTGAATTATATATTTTTAACCTTATTTCATATTTATATAATATTTTTAAGGACTGTATGTTTTGTACTTGATTTGCTTGAAGAAGTTTTGCTTTTTTTAAATAGAAAAGAACGCTTATAAGAATGTGTATGTAAATGATGAAACTGAAATTGTTTTCTAAACAGTTTTTTTCCACTCTTGGTAAGTTATAAGGTAAAATGTGTTAATATTGTAAATGTGTTAATATTGCTAATATTCTAAAATGTAATTTTAACATGCTTGAGATGTATTACTTTATGTAGTTACTTAGGTGGATTGATGAATAATATAGAATGAGTTTAAGAACATAAATACCAAAGCTGAAACAATATCTTTTGATAAAATTCAATAAGAAATTAACTTCTTTTCTCATTATAAGTATGACATACTTAATGATAATTCATCATAGATTTCAGGTACGAAGTGATATAAAAAATTATTTGATTGATTACAATTGATCTAATTTAGGTACGTAGGCACTACAAAATTAACCCAAGTATAGCTTTCCTATTTACTAAAATACTGACATACTGTATATTCGCAGTTTTTATGCACATTTATGTCTTATTCAAGTACGATAATAAGAAGCTAATGATTATATTATTCACGAATTAGGAAAATATAGTTATCAATGATTTTGCTCCACTGCAACTTCAGTCCTGTTATTTACTCGTAATTGAAATTTTAACATATGCTTCTGCATTTAATTTATTGACTATTTTACTTAATGATAGACGATTTCCCGTTAAAGCATGTTTTACAGTAATAATTTCAATTTCTTTTATCTCTGGAAATACACAGTACTCAAATTTCGAATACCACACAAAGATGCAGAGAAATATGTCAAATGCACTTACGCAAAATACTGTTGTAACATATTACAAAATGAGTGCTCGGTGGTAGAGGGTTGGCTTAGCATTCAGGTCTTCATTGGTTTAATCCCGACAACCGGCCAGTCTGAATGAGGTTCTCTCATTGTTTTTCCTTAGTCATACAAGGCAAATGCCATGATGTTACTTTCAACTCACGCCATGGTCTACACCTTTCCCCTCCTCTATCCCAGCCTGAGCTTTAGATGCCTGAAGATAGTAAATAAAAAAAAATATTCTGCTTACCAAGATTTTTTAACAATAAAACAGGACAAAAACCGTCTTACTTGAAAACAATAGAAAATGAAGACTATATAAACAGTAAAAAATGTTTATACTTTATGAAAAAATAACCACAAATAACCCCATGTAGGTAAAATATACATGTAACCGCGATTAGGTAAAAATAGTAAGTACCGACAAACTTCAATTAAAACTAGTGACATTGAATCATACTATGATCGAAGTATGATGGCATGTATAGATATGTTGTAATGCAGCATTTTTCCTGTCTTTAACATTTTGGGTAAATCAAATTTCTTGTGCACTTTGTTGACTTTCCTAAAGCAGGGATTTTGGCATTTTCATTTAGTAACAATTATTGAATGTAATTTAATACTTATTAAAAAAACACATTACTCTGCATCATTATACATATCTCGCTCCAGCTATTTTGGACACCATTGTTAAATACATGTTCCTACTGTATTTCCTTAGGGTTGAGACATTTTGAGCATTTTATTAATTAACATTCTGTAAGGTATTTAAAATATGGAACAGAAAGTAATCACAGATTTGAAACTTAGTAAGAGAATTTATGTTTTTTTCAAACTTTAGAATAGGAAATCACTTTCATACAAACTTGTTTAATTTCGATCAATTGTTTTCTTTTTACGCACATTTTCCATTGCATTTATGTTACAGTTTAGCATGTATAAGGTTTTAAAATTAATCTAAAGAAACAAAGCAAAAAAATAGTTTAACCTGGTAGTTTGTGTTCACATATGGTATGATTAACACAATAGTTCGAAACTTTAATAATTACACGAGGGGGGGGGTAAAGTTTTAATTATCACCCGAAAGTTACTGAGCTATGTGTATGAAATTTTACCACTGTATTTACTGGTCCTTATGTACATGACGTAGGAGAAACTAACTCCTTGTGTGCTTTCGTTCCTTTACACGTTGTACTAGATGTCAGTGATCTGTAAGATTGAGAAGATTGAGACTCGCAGAGAAATAGAATTCCTGCATTTGAAGGTGAACAATGCCCAGCAAGTTCATAAAGAAATTATGGCTATTTATGGGAAGAATTTTCAGTCCCATGACAATGTTTTGAGGTGGAAAAGTAATTTCCAAACTGGCCACATGTCCGTCACAGACGAATCAAAGACTGGAAGATCATCACGCACGGACGATGCGGCCACAATGAAGGAAATTATAGATTTCTCCTGAAAGACCAGCGAGCAACCACCCCAATGATCGTCAAGGAAACTGCACTTCATTATGGTAGTATGCAATAAATTATTCACGACCAATTAGTCATGTCTAGGGTGACTGCACGGTGGGTTCACCAAAGGTGTTCGTTTCCATACAGACAGTGCACCAGCCAAGTCAAGTCGCGGTAGAGAAATCAAGGTACTGTGCCTTTGAAATATTGCAGTTTTTTCTGTCTTCTCCCGATCTTGCCATAAGTAGCTTTTTGTTGTTTCCAGAGATGAAAACAGCATTGCGGGATCGGCGATTTAACGACAAAAATGACGTCATTCAACTAGCGGGACACTGGTTTCCAACGTAATCTACAGACTTCTAGAATGAGGGCCGCGGAAGGTCAAGAAAGGACACAAAGAGGTCATTTTTCTCCGTCATGTATATAAGGACCACTAAATACACTGGCAAAATTTCATACACGTAGCTCAATAACTTCCAGGCGATAATTAAAACTTTACGATACCCCCTCGTATTTTAAATAATTCAGTATTAGTAGTGCAGTATAAAAAGGAAATAAACACTAGAATTTGTATTGAAATTATCATGAAAGGTTCTTGAATTATTTATAAATAATTGTAACTACACTCAAAGGTAAAATTATGTAAGTGTTAAACTGGTTGGAATAATAATAATAATTGTTTGAAGTACGGTAAATGTATTACATCATCATACTATCGCAACATCAGCGAAGGATGCAATACGCTATCCGTCTAACAATAAAATCTGAATTTCTAATATAAAATATTGTATTCAAGTGGGATTATAATAGCGTACAGCGTAATTTATTGTTAGCGGAGGGTTATGACTTACTGTGTGTTATAAATTTATAGATTAAAATTTATCGATGTAAGTACATAAAAAACAGTATTTGCTCCTCGTACATGTATAGGGTGGTCATTTGTCCTACTTTATACTGGATAGTTCTGTGTTTGGCTTAACAGTAGAACCGGAATCTGATTTTTCCTATTTTTACTTTTCTCCTATTAAAATATTTAACTTAGCATCATACTCAAGTAGATATCGTTCGGGTTTGTCTTAATTTCAAGATGGCCGCCATGTGGCCACGTAGTCGTGTGGTTTGGCAAGTAGTTTGAGTTTGGAGGTGGCTGCTGACGTCAGAAGGGGGGGTGATTGAACAAGGCCATGAGTGAAATGTGGGTGGGAAAAGGTATTGCGCAATCGTAATTGTAGAAAAGACTGAATTCCAAGATGGCCGCCATGGAGCGTCGTAGTCCAGTGGTTTCGCAACTGGTTGCTGTTGACGTCAGCAGGGATGGTTGTCCAAGGCTATGAGTTGAATATGGGTGGTATGACGCAATCGTTTTTTGCAAGAAAGTCTTAATGTTAAAATTTATTTTTGTTTGGGGCCCTTAGTACCCCTCCTTACTTCCCTCCATGTGAGATAACATTATTTTTGATGGAGCCCCCCACGTGTACTCCTGGCTACGATCCTGTTTGACTTATGGAAAAT
>JAGDQP010009039.1:1572-30921 GCA_022664845.1 Lepisma saccharinum
CATAAAGGCAGGGTTCAATTCTCTGATTGGATAATAAACTTTTCTTTATTCCATTTGGCCAATAATTTTTATTGCATGCAAAATGCTATCACATGGAGAAGTTAGTCCAAGCGACGCGGTTAATTCCAGATGCTCGAAATACTTCTAGCGTGGTGAAGCCACGCCGTAAACAGATGAATTTGCGTTTTCTATAAACATTCTGTTGAATTATATACGCTTCAGTAGGTAATACAATTACTTTCTGTCTAAAGCGTATCAAGACATCCGTGTGTATATTGTCTCACAAAAATACGCGATGTAAATTTACAATGACACTTTCAGAGGAAGAAAAGGTAGCCGGAATGTATTCTTTTAAACGAGAAAAGATTCAGCTGTGGGACAGACATTCAATAGTTAATAACAACGAACCCAATTCTCTATGACCGTCTGCTTTTCTAAATACTATATTGTTTGTAGTTCTGTGCTAAAGTTTTCACTTGTAAATCTGTGCTAATGTAGTTTGTATTGTCTATTATTCTTCTGTTACTGCAGCCAGCTGGAAATCAAACATTCCCCTATATGCGTTACCAAAAGCAAGCTGTTCCCATTTTTTTCTTCCCCAAAACTGACCCGTTCATGCAATCGCCGTGAAGCCTATTTGGGGAGAACGCAATACAAATGAATCCAACTTGAAACGGCCACACAGCTGTCCGCACTCCAAAGAATTGCTTTCGCCTCTCTGATATTCTAACAGCCAGAAAAAAAAACTCGTTCCTAACAGATGGAAGTACTAAGTGGTTCACATTACATTGTAATGTTCATAGAATTATTTACTTGAACAAAGTTTACATTGCGATCAAGTAAATAAGCGCAATTTATAATATTCTAGCTGAATTATTATTAATAGGAAGTTTTACACAATTTATTTAAACAATTACAGGCATCTTCAAATTGAAAATCCCATCACATCTTGCCCACTGAAGATTGGACTTGCAATCAAGGAGTCCTGGGTTCAATTCCCGGCATTGACACCCTTAATACCTTCGTATTGTAGCAATCTGAATATAATCAAATTTAATTTTTAATCGAATCCCAACCTAATTAAGATTGCTCAGGAATTTTCTTACTTATTTCCCTTGGTTTGCTGTTAAATAACAATTCCCGTTCTGAAAAAAAAATGAAACTTAAAATAATGAGAATTCAAAGAATTCAAAAGTTGTTTAAAAACGAGCAATGTTACACATTGCGTTCAGCGTAAAACTGCATTGCAATAAAGTATTGAACATTACGTTGTAATGAGATCACTTTGTACTTTCATTTTGAAAATTTTCGTAAACGAATGTTCTATATAACAGATAAAAAAACATAAAAGGGTTACAATACAAACAATCTATTTACGCCATTCGAAATCTTCAAATTCGCGTTTAAAAGAAACTTTGTTCATTAAAAAGTAATCAACCCAATCAAACCACATGTGTTGTGGTCGTTATAAAGCTAAATTCTATTCTTGAATCAAAGATTTTAAAATAATGAGCAAGTGTCTGATTTATTTCATTATCTCATTCATAAGAAGAAACAAATTCAACCCAAAATAAAAAATTACATATGCATAGAAAATGGTTGTCATTAAACAATGCGAAAATAAAATAAACAACACGAAAAATGGCGAAAAGTCTGGTACCCCCCCCAAAAAAAAAATATGTAAATTTTCAACTGATTTTTCACATCGTAAATATTATCCCATTTTCACGAAATTTATATATGTCGTACATAAAGGTCCAGAAAGGCCTACCATTGTCTCAGCTCCGACCTTAGCTACTAGACAACGGGGGAAATGGGGAAAAGGCGGATTGTGTAGTCTAACTACTATCGTCTGTTCAAGACTTTCTTTTTGCACGATTACTTTAGATGGGACAAAAGTCTTCAAAGTTACAATGTATAAACTTGACTTAAATACTACGAAACGTACAGACGATTTGCAAGTGAAAATAATTTAACAAATGTAACGTAAGCGAAAGTCATATTTTGCGCCAAAACCCTTTTCTCTATGCATATATTTCGTTATTGTCACTAGTAGTAAAATCTGAATTTAATAGAACAACTAGAACAAAGGGATTTCAAATTGAAATATATGTAAAGCTGCTGAGAAAACCAAGACTAAATTTACTTTAGGAGCTAATGCAATAATAATAGAAAGATCTCAGACAAACTGACATGCAAATAATTCAAAAGAGGGGTTGGTTCTAAGACATATTCCTAGAGCTGAAATTGTTTTTCTTTTGATTTGTGGCAGGGGATTAGATGATATTATATTTTCATTTTACAGAACAGCTGCTACATTTTCTTTCACTAAGAGAAAACCTGGTTATTGTAATGAACCCTCAAATGATGAGATCTAACAACGTAAATTTCTCTGTTGGAAGTCTCTCCCTTCTCTGCAAGGACTTAAGCAGACAAAGCTTTATTCACTCAACTTCTCTCTCTCTCTCTCTCTCTTTCTCTTTCTTTGTTAGTTACAGGAAAAGCCAAATGTATATATCCTCCAGAACCATAAGCATCCTGTAAACTGACGCCACTCATAAACTTTAGTCTGACAGGCTACTCGGAGGAAAATTAGTGGAAAAGTAAGAATAAAGTAACATTGCTGATCTTTATTAATGAATATGTTTTACATGAACAAAGGATAGGTGACAAATATCCTGAATACCTGAACTCTAATGAATGCAGTCTTTTTGTTTATCTGTTCTTGGTGCTGCAAACACATGAATCGCTTATATAGGAAACAATCACATAAGAGTCATTCTTCGCTGAGATGAAAAATGAAAAGCATATGTCTTGTTTCCACTTACACCCTGAGGCTGTTCTTCTTCACTATTGTATTATTTCACCCCCCCCCTCCCTCCCCAAAAAATCATTTTAGGTTACGCTGCAGAGTTCTCAATGTCTTTCGCATCGAAGCTGCTGCTCGCTAAAGTGCTTTGGAAATTCGCGTCGTGAAAGGATTTCTGTTTACTATACCATCACATGAACATAGGTACGTAATACGAGGAGCAATGCAAGTGACATTGGAGAAGTAGCAAAGTTTCTATCCTTCAGTTTTGCGTCTGCACAACATACTACTTCTCCTTTTGTCAAAAGTGTCAACAGCTCCCATTGTGCCATTGAAAAAGTCTACAATATGATGTTTTCCTAATTGATTTTTCTCTATCATGTGTTGTAGAGAGTAAATGCATTTTAGTTTCGAATGCGTTTATAAGAAGGCAAAGCTTCAGTGAGAAACTAGGCTAACCCACAATTTTAACTTTCTTAGAAAAGAAGGGAAAAAGCTAATTGCCCTATAAAAAATACATGTTAATACTAACCGTCTTCATATTTTGGCTTATTCCGCACTCCACGGCCAAGCCACACCAACCAGTAGTTCGGATGAAAGTCGATAGATGGCAACAGCTCAATTTCGACCAGGGTGTGGGTTAGCCTGCTCTCTCACTGTACGCTTCAATTACCACTATAACCAAATAGAAAAATACAAGTTTCGTGATTTTACTTTGAGATTGCTTTTGTCAGATCACAATGTTCCTATTTGTTTAGCATATCCCTTGTCATAAAGACTGATTTACGTCAGTTATAACTTTATAAGTAGTATCATTTCTAAACGAAGCCCATCATGAATACTACGAGTAAATCCATTCAGAAGAAAGATTAACGCCAGTCCACTAGTGTTAGTGTGTTTCCCAAACGACAGCATTCTATCAATCACAATTTTTTTGTCTTGAGATAGAACAACAAGACAATTTTGATCCCATTTTTGTTTCATTTGGACGTAGATACATGGTGACAGGACAACAACCTCTAAAACGAAGAAGGTGTTCATCGATAGTCACGTTTATTCCAGAAATATAATTATCTGTTCACTCCATTCGAACGAAGAAAAAACTGTATCATTCCTCTCTCAAACGACGAAAAGCACAGGGCGCTGTAATTCAAGAATTTATAAAGTGACTGTATACGAGAGCGCGCCTCATGTTTTTCTTTTAGTCATGCATAAACGATTTTTTTTCCTTTTTATTACGAATTGTTTAAGAAAAATATGTCTAAAAGTTTTCATTATTATTATTTTTAAATATTCAATCGTTACACCAGTTGAACGCAAAAATTGTAATATCAATCAGCGCAATGATCCATCTTCCACATTCTTTCTTCAACGAACAAAATAACGAAATTGAAATTAAAAAAAATAGGGCTGTTACCTAAACACATGGTTCTAACAACCAGCTGATATTTAATATAAAGCGATTCAAAAAGAAATGAAGAGTACCGGTACGAAAAGGCATGTCCATTTTAAAAAAAAATGAGTTTACAGTCTCGACATGTATTAATCTATGACGGCTAACCGCTATGATAGTATCCAAGAACGCAGATAATCTACAAGTTATAATACTTTGTAGAATCTTATATACATGAGGGTAAATGGGAGAATTAGACTTTGAAATGAGAATTACGAAAAATCAACTTTCATTAACAATTTCTTTCTTTCCATGTACTCTTCAAATACGTATGAACTGTTTCGTAAAGTTGCATTTACTAGCAGCCAGACAGGCATGTGTGGCCTAGCTCGTCATATGTTTAAAGGATGATGTTTCTCGATGAATACACTACATGCGGCACGCAAGGGAGAGACAGTGGCCAGAGCTTTTACCTAGATTCGATAGTGACATTCGTCTAGAAAATCTAAGGACAATTCAAAATGAATCTGTAAGTTGGAACGTCAGTAGGACTGGAACTTATGTGCCTTACTAATGGTGATTTGAAACCCGCTTCCGTAACCACTAGACTACGGGTGCTAGAAGATGGGAAGAAGAAAGAGAGGCAGCAAGGAAGCTGGATTGTAGATCTGATTCCCAATAAGAAATTGATAGACTACGTGATAAAATCAATTTAGCACCTGGACTGCAATTACGACCAAATGTAACTCGAACATACTAATGTGAATATATTGTATTTAGAAGGAAAAGTGTTCTTCAATAGAAATATTTGCTAAATACTTATTGAAGAAATGATGACGTACGTTTCTAAGAGGCTGAATAATAAATATAGTGGCACATTATATAAGCCATCGGTCTATAGCAAAAGTATGTAATATATCTTTGTCATGAACCAAGTGTCCCATATTTGCGCCACAGCATTCTACCGAAATCAGGTTGTTCGCCTTCTTCTTCATCACTAGCACTTTCTTCACTTGTTGATGGATGATCCTCATAAGATGTAGGCAAGTATTCGCTATCGTCTTGAGAGCTGAACAAATGGCATGCTTTATCAGACTCATTGTCGCTAATGTCTTGTTCCCGATCAATTTCACTATCGGCACATAGGTTAGTTTTTACTTCCTGCCACGATCCATAATTGCACTAAAAACAATCGTTTACCACACGAAAACGCGACAAGTGATAGGAATTCAAAGCAAGAAGTAACTGAACACATGCAACGAAATGTAAACAGCAGGCATGCCAACTTTAAAACTCTGTAGTGAATACACTAAAGGCCGTGTCAAGAGACCAAGAGTCCCACATATGCGTCGGATATCCCCAGTAACCGATGCGAAATATTAAAGCCTACAAGCAGACCCTTACGATTTGAGAGCCATTTAAATAAGCCGGCTACACTGGGACGGAATTGCCCTATCGGCGCATATTTGGGACGCCAGTCTCTGGTAAAATTCTAGTGGCGCACAGATGGGACGGTCGGTCTATATTTATATATTTTTTTTTTAACGTGTTGGTAGCGAACGTGTTATTCTCCACACCATAACGGCAAATTTGCCGCCATGTTTAACTGTTAGTTGTAGTCAGTTCATGTTGAAGTTTGGTCAAGACTTTCTTTAGTCCAAAATGTGATCGGTACTTGTAAACTGTACAAAGGACTACTCAGCTGAGAAGATGACATTATGCGTAAAATCAAAGTATATTGCACCATCTCCGTGGGCTGCAATTTCATTTGCCAATACGAATAGTGACTGGGACAAGTAGTTTCCGCCTGACTGTTTTTACCCTGGTAGCTTCGCTGATGAACATACCGGACAACGGTGTTAGGACTAACCCTGAAGGTGGTCTGTCGCGTCTGCAGCCTTGTAACATAGAATGGCTTACACCACTCCTTTATCAGACCCTCAGTTGCCGTTCTGTTGGTCCAGGATGGCCTGGACGTGGCATTAAAATTTTCTTTTGAGCAGGGGCGGGGGCATGGGGGGGCATTGCCCCCAGTCATTTCAGAATGACTCTAAATGTTTCATTCTAAACGATAGCTTTGAAATATGTTATCAATATAATAAATTGTATTGTCCCCGGCCCCAGGGGCTCTCTTTTAAATCCGCCCATGCTATTGAGGTGTTTTGAACTACACAATTATCCCATTGATGTTGGATACTGGCGCTTCCCTCTGGAGTATACCACCTTGATAATGCCCCACAATACACCCTGGGTTGAAATAAATTGATTCTGAAGCACCAGGAGTACGCGGGATACTTAATGAGGTCGAAACTATGTGATCACAAACATTTCTGAACATACAGGCAAATATGTGAAGTTAGTACAATGCAAGACGTTCATATTACTGAAATGCAAGGTATCTATATGGTTGGGGCTTATCTCAGTAGTTACCGTTTCCATGGTACAGGATTAATTATTACACTTAATGATAGAACGTCCAAGCGTCCTACCAGAAGGACATTCCATTCTAAGAGCAGTATGTACAGAAACTGTGAAAATGCATGGTTCGCGTCCTGCCGGCAGGAAAAATGCCTGGACATAAACTAGGACATAAAGTGGAAACTGTTGATTCAGTTCCAGTAAATATGCCATGATCGTAAAAGGCATTATTATTAATTTGGATTTGAATTTATTTATAGTTTTTAGGCAACTTTGTCTCATGCCAGGATATGGTTGGGAGAGAATATTGGAAGGAAGACAGACAGGGACTAATTTGAAGGCACGATTCGGGAATTTGCCTGATGGGACTGCAAAAACCTTGTGAAAATCTGTCAGTATGGGCGAAATCGTATCGTCCCAAAAACCTTCTGATTACTATGTCAACGTAACTTACTAACATCTGAGCTGCAGACGCTCAATGACATGGCTGTCAGATCATAACTGAATTAAAGAAGTATTACTTCTACTAGTAATACAAGTAGAAATACACGTAGCAGCAGTAGTTGTTGCTACAGGAGTAATAGTGGAGTTAATAGACCAATAGTATTCCCAACATGTATACTTAGAGCCAACTTTGGTAGTTATCAAATTAAGATACCCCGCACCAACAGGCGAGTGTATTAACTAGTACATTTATAAAACGTATCTATTCTCTTCAAACATTGTCTTACCTTACCTAACCTAATAAGAAGTTGGTTGGAAATTAAGATATATTTCAAAGCGTTTTGGAAAGAACTGGCATTGAGACGTGGTTCGTAAATTTGCTTTCTTAGAGATCGGAAACATCACTGGCCGGAAACGTTACTAATCGAAGTTGTCACTGGCTGGAATTGTCACAAGATATCAAAGAAGCAAGAAACTATAAAAGAGTCTGTTAAGCATATTGTTTTAACACAAGGGAATTATGGGTGAGGAGTTGGTATGTGATATCAATATTATGAGATGTTGCAGATTCAAATAAAGCTTAAGAACAAGGAAAACACGAGAAAACAAATAAGGTATATAAAGGCACCAGTTCTCGTTACTTCTCCAGTGTTCGTCCTGTTTTAACTAAACGTGTGAAAATCAGAAAGCCTTCCAGCGTTTGGTGACGAAATCAGACCAATTTAATACTCATAATCTCTCACGTAACTGGCACCATTAATATGTACATTGCGCCACTTTGTTTAGTAGAGATGTCCTGTATTTGGGCGACAAGTTCGTGTTTCTTCCTATTTTCGTGGGTTTATTACTAAAAAGTGTTAAGCAAGTGGATATCAAAAAATAAGCATTGAAGTTTTAGGTATAATACCTGGTGTTTACATGTGCATAAAATGCCTATTTAATAATCAAATTAGTGATCAGATTATAAGTTTGCGTGCCTTGACTACCACTTTCTCTACGTTGTTGTTGGTGGTGACGAGTATTGGTGCAATTCAAAAGTAGTTTGTTCCAATGCTCGTCACGGGTGACGATTACTTGTTAGAAAATAAAAACTTAATAGTTTTACTCCAGAAGGTGTTTAATTTAATTTAATGTGATGCTTAAATTTATCAAAACAATTTCATGGTGATAGCCTCACTCTTTCCAGTAGTCGTCATTAAATTCAAAATTTAAATTCTTACATATTCCACCGGAAGTCAACTCAAGTTTTTTTAGAAGAATCTCTGAGGTCCTTCTAGCAAGTCCTCTGTGCCTCTTTCTTTTAAGAACGCTTTATTTTGCCATGTTAAGATTAGTGAAGATGAAAAAGAGGATACGATACATACTCTATTCTCCAAACGAATCTGTGTAGGCCTAGTGCGTTGGGTGGCGACTACTGGAGCAAAATCAGGGTTGTAAAGAATCACTATAATGCAAATTACCGAATAGATTTATGCTGTTATATTATGGCACGAGCCCTGAAGTTGCTAATGAAGTGAAAAAAAGTAGGGTTGTTTCTTACCCATAGATCTACCGAAGGCACTTTCTGCAAAATCCACTTTAACATGCCGAGAATGGGTGCATTTTACTTACATTATTAAAGTTTCGTTTTGTTGTAATGATTCAATGAGTTAACAAATTATGACAAGAAATCAATAAACACTAATTAGACTAACTGGGAAATAAAACAATGTATTGAAGACTTCAAGCACAAAAGTTCAAATCACTCTTTCTAACAGTGAATTTTGTAAATATTTTTTTTATATATTCGCTATAGAAATTGATCACTAATGCTTATTGCTTTTGATAATTAAAAAATAACAAAAAATATATTTGAGCACAATATTCATAAAGCAGAAAATATACAGAATAAACGAATAAAGTTCTATGCCTGCTCTTTGACAATTTTAAAGTTGGTATCTAGTAATTATTTTTTTATCCTAAGGAAATCAACCACTGAGAAATGAATTTCTTCGCTATTGAAAATTTTCAGGATTTAAGAAAGACTGTTAAAATTTAAAAATTTAAATAAAACGAAAAATTACTTTTAAAATATTATGTTGGTTCTATATAACATTATTCACACTTTTTTTTCAGAATGCGTATTTATAATTGATGTTAGCAAATTTTCTTTTTCGACCAAATTATTTCTGATACGTATGTTCATGAAAACAAAACAGTCACTAGATGTCAGCAGGTACTGTCGATTTTTATTATTAATTACTTTTTAATACTGGTGAAAATATTTGAAACAAGCAGTATAGGAAAATGTGTTCTCTTACGATATTGTTAACCAGTGAAATAATCAAGCTCCACTTTCTCCGAGTTTATTGTTGGGAGATTACGAATATTCGCTATTGCTGCTAATAAACAAGATTTAAATTCTGAATTATACTATAACGATTGGGACCACTATACTGCCATGCTTGCACGTACTACCAACTGTAATCTTCCTCTTCAGACTACTGAAGATATTAACTCAGCTGTTGATCAAATTACTGCGAATATTAAGTCTGCACTGTTCTTATCGACCACCTCATCGAAAGCTCGGCATTCTAATAATCCAAACGTCACACCTTTCGACTTACGCACTCAAGTTCTACTCACCATAAAACGATGGGCTAGAAGCAAATGGCAAGCTACAAGACACCCTGAATACAAAACCATCTGGAACAACCTTAAAAAACGAATCCGCAACCGTTTGAAACGCCATCTTTCCAAACAATCGTCTGACAAATTACAATCTCTTCCTCAGGCAAACTATGAATTTTGGTCTCTTGCAAAACATCTCACCAAAAATGAACGTAACAACTACAATCGTCCACTCCATGGACCACGAGGCCTGGTTTATGACCATCAAGCAAAAGCTGAAGTTTTTGCAGATCAACTGCAAACACAATTTAGCCTGAATCCGGAACCTTATGACGAACATACAATTCGCTTAGTTCATCGTCATCTAAACTCTACAGTATATAATCATCCTTTCGATCCCGCTTCTCTTGCAACACCTAAGGAAATTCAGTGGATAATCAAGAAAATTCGAGGACGCAGTGCGGCCGGACCGGACAACATATCATCTCAAGCTCTGAAACACATTCCACGTAAACTTCTAGTCCTTTTGACTAGACTGTTTAATGCTATGCTACAGCTCAGTTACTATCCGCCACAGTGGAAAATAGCAAAAGTCATCTTGATTCCCAAAGTTGGAAAGGATCCCTTTTACCCACAAAACCACAGACCGATTAGCCTCCTATCAATACTCAGTAAAGTATTTGAAAGACTACTGAAACATCGCCTGTATGAGATTGTACTGGATAAACAGCTGTTTCCAGATCATCAATTTGGTTTCAGACCGCAGTTTGACACAGTTGCTCAACTTGTCCGTACTGTTGAAGAACTAACTCTTCAATTCAACAAACGCAATCATACTTTCGGCATCTTTCTGGACACTTCGAAGGCCTTTGACAAGGTGTGGCATAAGGGACTCCTTTATAAACTGGACAAACAAGGATTTCCGCACCTCTACATCCGAATACTCACTTCCTACCTACACCAAAGGTCTTTCTTTGTTTCATGTAATGGTCACAAATCAAAAGAATATCCCATAGAATCTGGAGTACCTCAAGGTTCGGTTCTATCGCCTCTCCTGTATAATTTATACACAGCAGATCTCCCTACCCATCAGCATACGCTCACTGCATCTTTTGCAGATGATATTGCAATTTTTGCCGCTTCACATCAAATTCCTTTCGCACTTCGCTATGCTCAACAGCACCTTCATCAACTTGAAGAGTGGACAACAAAATGGAGGCTAAAACTAAATCCCGAGAAAACCATGGTCGTACACTTCACGAAAAGAAGAGCAAAGCCACAACAACACCTCACCATCTTCGGTACTCAACTGCCTTATAGTCAAAGTGCTACGTACTTAGGCTTGGAACTCGATAATCGCCTCACCTTTCAGAAGCATATTCAACAGACAGCCAGTAAAGCCACTCAACGGACCTGCGCCTTATATTCCATCTTGAAAAATAACAGTGGACTCTCAATGAAAGCACGATTACATGTTTACAAAATGATGATCCGGCCTAAACTAACCTACGCCGCACCTGCCTGGCAACATGCTTCCAAATCACACCACCTACTACTTCAGAGAACACAAAATAGAGCTGCACGCATGATATCCGGCCACCCAAAGGACACCTCCATCCAACAGATTCATGAAGATTTAGAATTACCGCTACTCAAAGATGTACTAGAATCACAAAACCGATCATTTTGGCACAGAATAACAAATTCGCCGCATGAACAGTTACAGAACATTGGCACTGCGATCCCTCCACGTCTCACTTACCGTATGCCACATCCACCTTAATCACCTCACATGCCCATATTTTTTCTTGAAGGCCCAACATCTAGTCTGACTGCCCATTATTAACATCTCTTCGCTGACAAACTCACATTCTTAGAGTTGCGACAGTTGCACTCTAATTACTACACATACGTCTTTTCATTCCAGCCATCCTCAACACACATTGAAGGCAAGGGCTCATCGCTCGGAACTTCCCTCAGAAAACGTCACATTTTTCCTTCCTTCCTTAACGAAAATTGTACTGAATGGCTTCCTCTGGAGAATCAAGGAATTATTTTAATATTTGGAAAGACACACTATGGCTGTTTTATGCCCGTGCCTTGTTAAGTCGTCTATCTTTCTATTATTTAATATCTAGCTGTTATTTTCATGTAACCCTCGGGATGAAGAGATGAAGTTAGGCTTTCTTTCACACAGGGCCAAGATCGCTGTTTATTGTCTACAGTGTTTCTTCCAGATTTTATTCTGGAGGGTCGTGGCGGGGAGGGTTCACGAAAATTATAAATAATTACTATTGACTCCAACGTGCTAAATTGTAAAATAGCGATAATGTTACTTAACATCATAGTTCCTTACTTAACGTCAAAATAACATCAAGAATATTTATAGAATGTGCTCTTATATATGTATTTCAATATTTCAAAAAACCCGGGGGTCAACCCCCTCGAAATTATGCAAGAAAGAAACCATGATTGCCTATTCTGTATGGATTGAGTTCGTGTGTTCCCGTAACTTATTATACAGGGTGTCCCTAAGGTAATGGTGCAAACTTTGAAAGGGCCTATTCGTATTAAAACAAGAAAGAAGTTTCTTTGAAGAAATACGGAAATCTGCTTAGTTTCGGAGCTACAGGCGCTTAAAGTAACGGCGGCATCATCACAATGACGTCATATGTCGACAAATAGTGGCGTAAGCGGGGTCGGCCTACCAAATTACACTCGAATTAGTAGCAAATACATCTGTTTAAGTTATTTTAATGATTGGCTTTGTAGCTTTGAGGGTATTTGCATGCTTGCCCTATTGAACCATTTAATTCTTTGACAATTAAATTTTTAGGTTGCTAAAAATCTTATGCAAATGATAAAATTTGTTATACAGAAGTGTGTTATAGAGAGAGAAAGTTACAATTAAGTTACAAGTTACAATTAAGATAAGAAAGGTAACTGACAGAACGAAAGTATCTCGTGTATGGTTGTGTGCAAGAAGGATTCTTCTTATCTCGTCTGCATGAGGTTCGCGTTGTAATGCAGCATGGTATTTCATAGTTAAACATCATGTAGGAGATTTGAGACGTATTGAAGATAAAGAAATATACATCTTTCAGCAATATATGATGCTGTTATACAGTGTCGGATCTAAGGAGGGGGGGGGGGCAATGTATGTGTGTCTGTGTGCCACTATTACTATTTTCTTAAATGTTAGGCTATTCTCCTTCTCGTTTGTATTGGCGAAGCAGAGTGGAAATTGAAGAATAAAATTCCCAGATAGATATAAATACTTCTCCGAAACCTTAGTTTTTCCTACTTTGTAGAGGAGATCTTGCTAATAGCTTGCTGAATTATATAAAATCATTTCAAAATAAAATGAAATTGAAATAATCATAGTTTTTTTTAATTAAAGAGAATTGAAACTGAAATAACAGCACAGTACATAATTTTCTTGATAACGTATCAGTAACGCCAAGCAGTAAGTTGTCCAACATCTTTGAATAGTAAGTATCATCAAATGTCTTAATACGTGGCGTGTTAGAACACGTTGTATATTAAAATTGAAATTAATGCAGTATGATCAATGGCTATTAGATGATTTGAAGTCACAAAGACAGAGATGAAAATGACATAACATTGTCAGATATAGAGAAGTTTCAATAATTCAGATAACGTTAAAACAGTGAGTAATAGTGCTAACATTAAATATTATCTTAGATGCGAATGTTATGGAAATAATATATTTTAACAAATATTAGTAGATAATTGATGTGCAAGATTTCCTGGAGAAGAAGAGGTTTATTAGGTACATTTTTCTGTTCCTGCATGAGTTATCAATCACGGTCAAATAGTGCCATGAAAAATGTAGGGTTATCAGCGTGTATTGAATTGGCTGGTTATTTACAAAAATAACAGAAAGCGAGTTATCAGACTTACTGAAGAGCAAGAATCGCATTATTTCTGAGAAGCTGCAGAAATTGCATTGGTAAGAAGTGATGTGAATTTCCACGGCACAAAATGAATTGGATTGGCTCTTATGATTTTACAGATGACTAGTGTTGGAAATATACTGAGTTTTAAAACATTGTTTAATGTATTCTTCATTCACGACAATCGTCTACCACTACATAACTTTAAACCAGAGAGACTCTATATTTCCTGGCCATCGTTTAGCTACATATGAAGTAACACCAAAAACTCAACAAACAAAGAAGAAAGGAGCCAGCTACAGATTCATTTTGTGCGTCGGTGGCTCAGTGACAGACCGCTCACTTCCGGTGCGTGGTGTCCCCGGTTCGATCTCAGCTCGTGCCTAGTTGTTTCTGTGGTAGACAGACACCGCATGCGTAGGTATTCTCATGATAATCGAGGTTTCTCCCACTTTCTTTATCCCGCCAATTCTCCCATCATCAACCATCCGACGTGTTGCCTAAAGACTTATTGAAATTGAAATCCAGTCTCGTTATAAGGGTCCTATTTTAATATACTCACGCTCCATTTTTAATATATTTAAAAATAATGAACAAATGACGATCAAAATGGTATTTTAGAAAGTGGGCTAGATTATTCTTTAGAGTATTTATCAAATGAACTTATCCAAAATTTGAAAATACTTGTTATTGGGGGGGGGGGGGGGTTGAAATGCTGGGCCATGCCGTCGTAAGTTATGACCTTCAAATATCTCGGCTAAAACAATTAGCTTCAAAATCTGAAACAGTTCATTTCATAAATGCCAATAAATATTAGATATGTCGTGTTTCAGAATTTCCGTATTGCTCTTCATTTGTTCTGCACTTAAAAAATTAAAAATAGGAGGTGTGAGTACCAATGTATGTTAAGGTTCCCTAATTTATTACTTGTGTGTGTGAGAGAGACAGAGAGAGAGAGTGAGAGAGAGAGCCGGAAGCCTAGAAATGTAGACATAAAATGCCTTGTTTCGATTTATTCTTTATCGGTTGGCTGCTAGAAGCGAGGAACATTAATTCGCTATAAATTACATGAAACAAGATGTCCATATTTCAATTCTTTCTTTTTTTATTTATTGTGAGAAACTGCCAGGAAAGCAAAAACTTAACGGGCATGTATTTGATTCTATGATTACGTTGCTCTATCTCTTTCCTTATGTTTATGAGGAAAGGGACAGTAGTGAGTAGCTGTGTGGATTTGATAATCATTTCTTATTCGTTGCTAGCAGTTTATGTCGGGTGGTAGAGCTTATTAGGTAATCTTAGTGTTGTAATTAAAAAAACCTTCGTTTTTTTCTAACTCTTCAGTTTTTTTTTAAAAAAAAGCGCGAGCCTTCTTTTTTTTTCTAAATTTATCTTCTATTCAAGGCAGCAATTTGTAATACGTCTCTTTAAGCAAAAAATACTTTCATATAGATAATTAAGAAGTAATATCACATAATTAAATCTTAGATTACAAATATTTTTTTGAATATGTGAGATATTCCGGGCTGCTCAGTTCTCAGTGTTGCCAACTTTAAAAGTAACATTAAAACATCTTCCATATCGTATCTGCCCCAAACGTAAATCAAATATCTTTCAACACAATAGAAGAAAGTTTTGGGTGTCTCCGACATCAAACACCTCAGTCGTCAGTGTTGCCAACATATTTTACAATACAACTTATAAAAATGCTTTTGTTAATACAAATATACACGTGTGCATTGATTTCCACTAAATTTGACATACATGTTCATTTGGTACTGGGACAGGTCATAAAGGGACTCCATGCGCTGTAGTTTGTCAGGGTTGCCAAACGATTTAAAAAAATCTATATTTCATATTTGTTACCGTTGGAGGTATTCGCATTAATTTACACCAAATTTGACATGTGCATTAGCTACTGAGACAGTTCAAGTGGGTACTTTAGACGCCGCACTTGTCAGTGTTTCCAATAAATTTAAAAAAATACATGTTTACTACTTCCATTCAGTTGAACGTATCCGCACCAAACATTAAGTATACATATTCAACACAATCGAAACATACTGTGGTTATTCTCTATACCCAAGCACCCAAGTATCAGCGTTGCCACCCTATTTAAAAGTTCAATTTTTCAAATGCCCCCCATACTGTTACGTGCCGATAGCTATTGTTATGTACTCTGCTTCTTTGTTCTTTGTTTATAAACTCATTATCAGTGGGTTGCACAGGAAGGAAAAAGGATGTAATCTGGACACACTTTATTAAAAAGTTAATCCTTCCGAAAATAAGCATTAAAGCCAAATGTAGATTGTGAAAAAAGGAAATGGCAGTTCTTGTTGCCCAAACGAGAGAACATTTCAAGAAGTGTAATTCAAATCCCGGCCAGGACACTGGAGAATTTTCCTTCATTGTTCCCATGGCTGGCGCTCTGAGATATATATATATACTCAGCCTCCTGTTAAATTGAGTACCACAGTACCACCCCGCCTCACTTCGTGCAGTTGGTCGAGAATATGTGGATCGCTACCTTCACATCCCCAATGCGCCGTTCACGGCGCGTGCGCATTGCACAAAGTATACCTTTTTAACTTTTATATAATAAATAGCTTTGTCATTGAATTTTAATAAATAGCAAATTTCATCAAATGTGGTAACATTGAACCTACAATTTCTAGTAAATGCTTATGTTATAGAAACTACTGCAGATGGAGTACCTATCATAACTCTTACCAAGTTTTCATTTAAACGTCTTAAACACTGTTTTTTAGTCTATAAAAAACGTGTTTAAAACAAAGAACATAAAAAACACGTTTTAAACATATGTTTTTTTTTTTTTTTAAAAAAAACGTTGTTTTTTTAACCCTGCTGCCAACGCCCTTGCTATTTCCTACTTTGAACCAAGTCCAGAATCTTTAAAATAAATTATTGAGTTCCTTCCATGGTGTGCTTTAATTTTCAGAACAGAACGTTTTTCGAAGGAACTTCTACACTTTGGCAAGATGATAACATTTAATTTAATTCAATATTTAAGACCTTTAGGCAACTTTGACTCAGGGCGGATGGATAATGATGGTTGAATTGGTGGAATGTAGAAAGTGAGAGGAAATGGGAGAATGCCGAGAAATTCCCGACATACAGTGTTTGTCTACCATAAAGCTCACATAGCAGTGGCCAGGGATCGAATTACTACTCGAAGCGCCAGAAGTGAGTCATTCGTTCTTCCATTGAGCCACCGCGGCTTAAGATGAGAACTTATTTCACATATTACTTCAATTTTTTAAAAAAAAAAGTTAAATGAGAAAAACTAGTCGAGCAAAGAAACTAAAAAGTTAAAAAAGTGACATCCCCTGACCTCAATCTGCACTAACGGAAATGTGATTCCAACACCAAGATGAAATTATGATTGGTAAATGGAATTTGGAGAGCATGATACATGCGCAATGCGCAACTTCAGGACGCATGCGAAACGAACTGTTCGAATTGTCAAAGGCTATGGTAATGTTTGCTACAAGTAATGCCATACAAAATTCTCTAAAGTGACAACGATGTATGTGTGTCTGGGTTATTAATGCAGTTTGAACGAAATCATGTGGAAGACCTTCGAGAGGGTGGATTCTCCATTTATGAGATCGCGGCTCTTACTGGTACGTCTCTACAATGAACCGCTGTTGTTAGTACTGGTTCTGGATAGATACTACTACCGGAAGACCGGGATTCGCGTCTTCCCGCTCTACTATTTCAAGAGAAGATAGGAAAGTTCACAGAAAACCAGGCCAAATAATGGGGCGTCTGCAGTTTCAAATTCAGTTGCTGTGACTCGCCGACGTCACAACACGAACTATCCTGACTATACTGGAGAGTGGCATCCGCACAAGGAGTCCTTTGGCTTGTTTGCTGAGATCCCTGTCCACGTCCAAAGTGTGTCTTTAGTAGCTTTATGTTAGAGCACAGTGATGTGTAGAATTGAACTCCGTGATTTTCATGGACTTACATCAATTAGAATAAGCCCTGGTGAACTTATATTGGTAAGCGGCAAGCATCGTTGACATACCTGAACCGACCTGAAACATTATGATACGGGGAGAGGTTTCTTATGATACGCACTCTATTTCGTTGTCATCTCGAATAACACGAGGGAGAACTTTTATATCAAAATGGTGATGGAACGCTCTGTACTGTCATCCACGAACTGTATTGGAGGTGACTTGTGTCAACTCAATAACGTCCGTCGACATACCTTATCTGCAACCTAACTAACATACTATTCAAAACGTAAACGTGTTACTCCTACTGGATGGCCTCCTACTAACTAATAAGAACCATGACTGATCTGACTGTCCAGGTTCAAGATGCACGGAAACTATGCTGCAAGATGACATCTAACATTTATGTGATGGAATACATGCAGCTACGACTATCTACATTCAATCTAGCTTTGACTACAGGTGTTACTGAACAGCACGACGGTAAACTTGACCTAGCGCTGCAGGCGCATTCTGTACGTCGTGATCTTTTAACTTATATCAACATAATTCGTTATGTATAGTAAACTATACTGCAAGTTCATTTATTGGTCAAAACTCGTGGTGCTCAGATTTCATTTTTTTTCGTCATTGTAAGTTTCATACATAGCATTTTCATTTTTCTGCTTGTTTTCTTTGGAGGGTATCCTGAGGATGACTCAGTAAGATTTCTCTTCGTACTTGAGGGTGAGAAGAAAAAAAAATAGATGTAATGCAAGGGATAAAAGTTAGCATTTATAGCGTGAATGGAAAATTCGCTCCTACTATGAATATAATGTTATTTGTTGGAAACGAGGATTCCAAACTACACTACAATATTCTAGTTTACTGCAAACCAACGCATAAAACACGCTCACTAGTGAGTGAAACTCAGAGAATTGGAAACACTGCCTTTTTATAAGTCCAAGAATCGTCGAATACTATGCCCAAGTTAGGGACATAACATATTCTTCGAAGGGAAACATTGTTTACGTTATAAATTTTAACGAAAATATTGGAAATCATTTTCCTTTAACGCACAACGTAAGAGCATTTGTGTATACTAAGAAAGAGTTTCCACGTTTTTCAGCAATTGAACAAAGCGTCAGTGTCATACTATAATTTTAGAAGGTCGTCTTCATTTGTAATTCTTTTATAATTTTCCAGTTCATCTACGTACATTAAGCAATTTGCAAAACTAAAAATGTTAGGGATATCGTTTATATAGAGCAGAAAGAACAATGGTCCAAGTAAGAATCCTTGAGGTATACCAACGTTAATGTCTAACTGGAAAAGATACTAAATTGGAGTACCGTATATGAGTAAAGCAAA
The DNA here is from genome assembly GCA_022664845.1 of Lepisma saccharinum. NCBI lineage: Eukaryota > Metazoa > Arthropoda > Insecta > Zygentoma > Lepismatidae > Lepisma > Lepisma saccharinum. The sequence continues at coordinate 20,497 of JAGDQP010009039.1, forward strand.
TATTGAAACTCACAGAGAGCAAATAGTATACATTAATAGACTACGTACACTCTACGTAATATTTATATATTAAATTAAGGTCGTAATTTGAATTGAGAACTATACGGATTCTAGGGTCAGTAATCACAAATGAAGGAAGTTAACTTTGTTTCCTCCAGCACAATCTCAATGACAGAACGACTTACATAGTGTACTGTGCCAATTTTAACCTGATCTGTTCTTGGAAAATTTATATACCAGCATACAATTTGGCATGAAAATTTTGCATTTGGGCTACATCATCATCATCATAAGAATAAGTGTCGTGATATTGAACCAGAGTTGGTCTTGGCACAAACATAAAAGCAGAAATTCAATGAGAAAAGCATACGTAATTTTAAGCTAAAAGCAAGGCCTGATTGTCAATTCTCAAGAAAATAGCAGGTACAGTGGAATACTATTTCACTTTGACCTCTCTCCAGGTATTTCACTTTATCTGCACCCTATAGTTTTGCTATTTAAAGTAAGGATTCTGAAGTGGCTCGAAAAAATCCGAATTATCCTCATGTATTTTTTTTTTACTTTCTTTATCTAAGTACACTATTATCTAAAAAAAAAGTCATAATAAACAAGATCAAATCTACCTAAATAAAAAAATGGGTTTCTTAAAAATCAGGTTTCCGTACAGAAATGATGAAACCTATTCTTCACAACCCATCACGACTACTAATGATCTAGGCAAAGCAGATAATTGCACATTATCGAAGTCAAAATTAAGATATTATGTGTTATCAAAGTTTTCCCACAATACCGTACTTCATTATTGTGTGTTGTTAATTCTACTTGCCTTGTGTGAGAAGATAGTTGCCCGAAATCTTAAGAAAGTACATTCAAGTCTAGACATTCTTTTCAGCTCCAAACAAATATTATCCCAAGAAATCGTGTTCTATCTTATTGACAGCCCAGATAGCACCCAAACTCGTAGTAAGCTCGACCGAGACTTGGCATTGCAAGTTTGCACAAAGTTTGGCATAACGGTTATGCAAACTTGCTACAATCATGTAGCAAACGAGCTAGTTAACACATGTGAATTTGATCAAAACTTTGCTCACCAAACTTGCTAGAAGCTTGTCTTGTCAAACATCAAGCCTGTGGCGGAAGAAGATTTCTGAAGTCTGGACTGGGGCTTGACCCTTCGATCTTTAGGTTGGTTTATAGTCCGTCACTCTACCGACAGTTTTGTCGCGCCATTCCCAACTACCTTGGATTTAATTTTTTTTCTTTTATGCTACGAAGACAGTTTCTGAAGTAAATGCACTAAAATATATCCGAACAAAAACACCAGAGGTGCAAAAAGTGCAGCCAAGTTCTTTAGCACTAAAAAGTTGTGAAATGGGAGACGGATGAGCCAAGTTCCTTGGTGACAGCATGTAACAGGAACAAAGGAACTTGGCGCGAGGTGGCAAGGTTCATGATCCTCAAGCTATAAGGGTGGTGGGGATCCTAAAACCCACTACGCCCACCGCCACCAACTCTAAGGCTGTTGCCAGCTCGCGCCAAGTTCCTTTGTTCCTCTTACATGCTGTCACCAAAGAACTTGGCTCATCCGTCTCCCATTTCACACCTTTTTAGAGCTAAAGAACTTGGCTGCACTTTTTGCACCTCTAGTGTTTTTGTTCGGATTTCACAGCTTTTTGTAGGTCGCGACCGAGTCGTATATATACTGGGTTCGCCTCGCTGGGTATGCTGCCCCAGAATTCCGTGTGAACTTCAAATTTTTAGGGCTACGCCCCCTTTATTGTAATGAGACTTTCTGGGGGCAGCGCCCCATGCTGTGCATAACTTTTCCCATATCCCCTAAGGGGGCTGCACCCTCATAGCGGTGGTTTGATCGATTTATTGAAACATTTTCGTGATGGTACACCTTCATACCAAATTTCGTTTCTCTAGCTTCAGTGGTTTGGAAAATTTTATTTGGGCGGCTATGTTGAATTAAAGAGAGCGATTTTTAAAAAGTTTTCTTACATTGCCGTTACCTACTTGTGATGGTACACCTTCATACCAAATTTCGTTTCTATAGCTCGAATGGTGTGGAAAAAAGTTTTTGTGCGGCCATTTTGATCCAAGTTAACAACTTTTTCAAAAATGTAAATTATTCCTAAACTACTTTTGTTAATACACCTTTATGCCAAATTTCGTATCTCTAGTTCAAACGGTCTGGAAAATGGATTATGAAGTCAGCCATTATGGATTCAAAATTATGTCTTTGCAGATATTTTGTAATCTACTAGTGATGATATACCTTCATACTTCGAAATTTCATATTCCAATTTTTAACATCTTTTTTTTTTACAGAATCTCAAAATCGCTGATTTCGCAATAAACTCTTGTTCCTGCATAGCATGCTGACGTTTTGTGACACGTGGTTGCCGTGAGTGTTGATACTCGCCAAGAATCCCACGGCAGGCCGCGCATCGAACTTGAGGAATTTGGAGGAACTGCGTCCTTTTATCACAACCAGAATCTGCAGGGCCCTGCGCCCCATGATGCAGATATTCCCTCATACTCCAGAGCGCTGCGTCCGAATGGGGAAACTTCCACATTCTGCCTGTATAACATGCTCCTGGCAGTGCTAACGTTTGTGACGAGTAAAACTTGGTGGGACACGCAGGAGTATTGGAAGTTGGCGCAAGGAACTAGGCTCATCCATATTCCATTTCACCACTTTTTAAGGTTGAAGGAGTTCACTGGACAGTTTGCATCCCTGGTGCTTTTGCTCGTATTTCGCAGCTTTTTACACTTGTGTAATTTATATGCTCGCTTCGCCTCATTGGTGCGCTGCCCTCAGAATTCCAAGATTGCCTCGCTGGGGCGCACCCCTTTATCGCAATCAGGCTCCCGCAGGGAACTGTACCCTAGTACGGGAGACGAGCCGAATTTATTCTAACCTACTCGTAATGGTACACCTTCATACCAAATTTCGTTTCTCTAGCTTTTGTCGTTATAAAGTGGGGCTTAGGCGGGCGTTTTGGATAAAAGATGGACACATTTTTAACGTGTTCTTATATTTTCGTGACATACTCGTGATGATACACTGTCATACCAAATTTCATTTCTCTATCTCGAACGATGTGAAAAATGGTATTTCAGCTGCCATTTTGAATCAAAGGTGGTGACTTTTTTAAAACGTTGTTGTTTTCCTAAACTACTCTTGATAATACATCATTATGCCAAATTTCGTATCTCTGGCTCAAGCAGTGTGGAAAATGGATTGATGACGTCCGCCATTTTGGATCCAAGATGGCGTCTTTAGTATATTTTGTAATATTTTCATAATCTACTAATAATGTTGTACTGTCAAACTAAATTTCGTTATTCTAGCGCCAGTCGTTTAGGCTGTGTATTCTTTAAAAATTTTAGGTTTGGCGGCCATTTTGAATCCAAGATGGCGACTTTTTCAAATTTTTAAAAAGTTTTTTTAATTTGCTATCAATGATGTAGTTTCATACCAAATTTCACTGTTCTAGCTTTAGTCGTTTAGGCTGTGTATTCTTTGAAATTTTAGGTTTGGCGGCCATTTTGAATCCTTTTCAAAATGTCGGAATTTTTTCTTTATCCACTTATCACCTTCTACCTTTATACCAAATTTCATGTTTCTAGCTTACTCCAAACACCCTAAACAATATGATGAGTGAGTCAGTGAGTGAGTGAGTCAGTTACATTAAAATGTGCAATTTCAGGGGTCCACAACTAGAACATAGTTTGAGATACGAATATGAAATTTTGTACATCTGCACATATTTACCGTATCTCCTTAACGGCAGAAGCTCATATTCCTATCTTTAACATATTTTTTCTTACGGGGCCCCCAAATCGTCGATTTTGCCATAAACCCTTGTTCCTTTATAACATGCTTCTGGCAGTGCTGACGTTTTCTGACGTGAAGAACTTGGCTCATGCACTGCCGTGCATGTTGATATACTTAAATTCTTCACTCTGGGAGCTCATTAACCCTGTTTTAGAGCTATGAAGCCTGTTCGCAAGGGAGCATCTTCAAGAAAATCAAAATGTTGTGTATACTTTACTGCTCGGGTCGATGACATGTTGCGTTTGTGGTTTTTACATTGTGTATAATGAAAGAAAAGAATAAATATCTAACTTGAATTGCTGAACTTAATTTCGGGAAATGGGTACAATTCTGAAAAGTGTATAAAATGTTGAAATAAACAAAAGGAAGAAAAGGGGTAAATATTTAAAGTACGAACAAAGAGATGCTATTTCTTGCAAACACGGCGTTCTAGTTAGTAATCAAACAGCAAATATCACTGTAAATCAAGGCTAGTCGAAACTTGGTTTAAACTACCATCCTATCTGTGAAATTGCCAGCCTTTTTGTTTTCGAAATGTACCCGAACAGTAAAGTACACATTATTCTGTTAGTCTTGAGGTGACTCGCTTCTGAAGAATCACGAATCACCCTTCTTCTTTGCTCTAATCTAACACAAAAACAATATAAGGTTTCCCAGTTTCGAATTAAAATCTACGTAAATTCCAGAAATTGTTTTCGCAACATAAAAAGGACTAGTAAAATCTACTTCGTTCAGCAGAAGACCCCGTGGCTCAGTGGTATGGAGGCGGACAACAAACTAATCTGAAGGTCGTCAGTTCGAATCGCAATGCTGATTGAAATCTTTTCTTACTTCAGACTCGATGGTGGTCTAGTAACGTTTTTTTTTTAAAAAAAAAAAAGTTTGTATCTATTTTGGCTTTCCAATTTTGTACCAAGTTTGGTAGCGGTTAACTAGCAAGTTTGCTGCCCTGCCATACCAAACTTGCTGCAAGTTTGGAGACTTGCAATGGCAATATTGCTGCAAACTTAATGCAAGTTTAATGTGCTATCTGGGAGTGAGATACTGTAAGTGAAATTTTTATGACGTATAGCGACGGCATCAAAAGTTAATTTGCGAATTTAAATGATGATAAGTTTTCTACCCAGAGGAAGATTTAGGATCCAAAAGTATTTGGAGAAGATGAACCGATGATACTTTGCTATTGTTTTTCATTGGATGGAGGTAACATCATAACGATCGCAGTTACGAGTTTAACTACTTTCCGGACTGTCTTATTTTCATTTTCATTAAGGATTTAAAGTCATTCATCCTACGACATAGCCTTACAAGCAGAGGGCGCGGTCTGTGAATTTCAGGTTTCGAGCACACTTCTTGTAATAGTAGTGTACCCTTCAGGTAATAATACGGAAATATTAGGGCGACCTATTCGGACAGTTTAGAGTAAACATAGGTCAAAGGTTACGTAACATGTTCGACACATCTGTTATGCCATAACATGTTCTTGGCTATCATCGGCCAGGGACCTTAAAAAATCGAGTGCTCGTTTCACGAGCGAGAGATTGCTAGTTCGAGTCTCGTTGAGGACATAAGTTTTATCAATCTTCTTCTGATAGTTTGGTGCGACTATACAACGATTCTCCTTACACATAATGCTATGGGTATGGCGGGATTTTATCATGAAGCGATCTTCGGGACAATAGAATAAAATTAGTGATACTTAACCACAACATATTTCATTATATTTGTGTATGGAAATAGATATAAAGTTATTCATGCGTAAAGCAAAGATATTTTTCAGAGTGCTTATCAGAATATTAACGTGTGCTACTATAACGTACTTCGTCATTTTCTTTTGATAGAGGAGTTAGTTGTTGGTTGTACATACATTTTGAAATAGAGTTCACTTGTTTTTCGGAGCAATGATAGGAAAAAACGAAGAAAAAGTTCCACGGGTATCATATAAGCAAATTTTCAAATACAAAGGGCTAAAGTTTCATGTGAACAACGGATTTCGAGAAATATTTTCTACATCTAAGAGATTTGCAAACAATATTATTCGACATCTTGAAATAATATAATAATAATAATAATAACAATAATAATAGTAGGAATAAACAATTATTAAAAGTGTTAGCATTAGTTACAACCATAAAATCAGAGCATTTGAGTCAGTGAATCCGCCAGATTTCCCTGTGGGGATGTTTACGAAACTTTAAAACTTAAAAATTTTTGATGTGAAAAATCGATAGAAACCGTACAAAACTTCACTAATACCCTCCCAAATTTTGACTTTACACCCCTCAAACTGAAAATCCTGATGGAAACCCTCGTTTGAGTTGAATATAGCTTGTTTCAAAAATGAGTTTACCCAGGTATGACCTTATCCTTGAAGAAGCTTATAGTAAATATGTCGACAGTTAGTTATCTTGAAACATGACAACTATATAAGGGGAGAACTAGTAAATTAATCCAACTACAATTTGGAATATCTTTACGCTGTAGCTACATGAACTACATCTTATAATAAACTAATGAGTAAGAAGAATATTAGAAACACACGACACGTCGTAGAGAGCAACAAAATGCAATTATTAATAATCAGCATAATTGTCAAATATAACAATACCACTAATATCAATGAACAAAGAATAAGCATTCCTATGACAGCCTTTAACAAGAGAAACAAAAAGTAACCAACTAAATATAAATGTTTGTTCTAGGAAATTCATTTTAAAATATTATAAAGGGGTTTACAAACACTATAGTTATGAAATTAGCATGTAAACAGGAAAATAATGTTCCTCCATTGCAGCATCTAGAGACAGGAAAGTAAAACACAGAGTGGGATAACGACACGCGTTACCAGAGGCCCAAAACTATTGGGTTGGGACATAACGTTCTTGCTTTTCGATTTCCAGAACAAAGCCAAATAGACTTTTTTTTAAAATTATAATTAACATTATATTGTTTATATTATAAAAAGGAAGAAGTTGATTTGTTACTGAAAATCCAGGTTGGAGGCCCATTTTTCTGCCCGTAACAAGCCACTGTTATAATGAATGTCTATAAGATCTGCATATCTTAGAAACAGTTGCAGATATCGGAAAGTTGTTAAGTGTACGTACAACATAACTTGCTCATACGATCATCCGAATCCTATTCGTTTGGAAGTTACGTGTAAACACACAGACTGAAAGTAGATGTCGGAAAGAGTATGCTGTCAATGAAAGAGAAACTTCTCACCCGCCTATATTGTAATTAGGGTTTCGTTTGTTTAAACAATGGAAGAAAAAAGTTAAGCTAGCGGTAATCAACTAATACGTTGGCTAATATGGAATCCCACAACAAGGTTTCGTTGTTATTAATATCTTACAGAGTGCTTATCTCAGAATCTATTACAAATACCACGAAGGCAAAAGAACAGATCTGATTACGATGAATGCCTGAAGAAATTTTTCGAATAGGAAGAATCGTCGAAATCCTAGCTGTTAACAATCTGGATGATGTAGTAATGCTTTGCTTTGTTTGTCTGTTAACATAGTTAAACAGGGTAGGTATGTGCATAAAGACCAACAGGTTGGTTTCCTTTAGTCCAAAAGACACCATGGTTGGGAATGCTACGTCCCACAGTAACATTTCTGACAATAACTTCAATGTTTTAGGGTCGTTAATGTAATTGTATTAATTGTAAAAATATCCTGCAATTTTCAGATTAAGGACAAGCGTTGAATTTTGTATTTCGTGGTAAATTCTCACGATGTGTTAGTGGAAACGAGGAAAGATCAAACGGTTGCACATCTGTGTCATTGACTTGGATCCCAACAACCATAGTTTATTTAAAATATATAAATGAACTAAAGGAAAGGCTTAATAATGAAGAAGTGGCCATTCCAGTGAATTCTGCTAGAATTTACGTACATATATGGTTGGAATCATAAAATGAGTTCCTCAATAGCGTCTGGACTGTTTATATTGATACCAAACTTGAATCCAGTACCTAGGAAGGGGGGTGCATAAAGGGGCAAGCGCCCCGGGAGGCAAACAGCTATACATAAAATATAAATGATCCTAAAAACAGAAAGTAAAATTGTTTATTATATTGAAATTGACCTCAAGGTGTTCAAAATTTCAATATCGGCGCACTAAGACTTTTGTATGTTATTCCATACAACCTACGTACATCTGTAAAATTCAAAACCGTGATTCAAGTCAGATAGGCAGGTCTACTTGTGATGCCACGACAGGCTCTAGAGAAGATAATAAAAGTACATTACGTGATACGAGACGATGTTGTGACCGTCGCGTCGGCCGGTCGTGTTGTTTCGTTAAAAAACGATAGAAGGGGCGGCAAAATTTATGTTTGCCCCAATAGGAAAATTTCTAGATCCGGCACTGTTTCGAAATGAAAGAGAAAATTAACTTCAAGTTGAGGATTGTACCTGCTACGAGATTGCTCTCTGGTCGTAGTGTTAAGGGACCTACTTGAACTAGTTCTGGGAGACGTTTGAGATTCGGCAGCGTTTGGTCTGTCCACTAAAAGTTGAAGAACTGAGAATGTGACATAAATCTACATCTCTCTCGTTTGCTACTCTCTCGGTAATTAAAGTTCTTTTTAATTGTTAACATTAAATTTAGAAATAAAATCATTATTCCTATTTCAAACTTCAAATACTAAAGCTAATCTGCAGTCGTTCAGCTGTCTTATTTATTTGTCTTAAATAAATTGATTTGCTATCAATATAAACATGGGTGGGATGTATTGACGGAAACATCGACTACTTACATAACGTTTTCAGTGTGTATATAATATTGGATTTCTGAAATCTGCTAACTCATTGAGTACTGCCCTGCTCGGAGAAAGTTAAATATTTCATATTTTGTTGATCTGAGGAATAGTAATGAATTAATTTGTTTAGTAAATATGAAAATGATTAAGCGGTCTTGTGTCGTGAAATCACTTTTCGCTGCTCTATTTCTTGGTATGTATTGAATACATATTGAAATACGATTACATTTTGATTAGAAAACTAGCATCAGAAGATCTCCGGAACTCCAAGTGATTCTGTCCTGATACCCTACCAAAATAAAAGCACATTTACCATTTATTAGAAAGCATATTGGTGATTTAAGATACAGCACCCGGTCGTTTCGCAGATGACAGTTCTTCGAAACTCCACAAGATCCTCATTCCGATCCCGGTGCTGATTCTTACTCAAGCAAAACAATTTTACAGGTTAACATTATATAGACTATGTAGTCTTTGTTTGAATATGTCAATTATATACAATATCCTTTTAATACATTGCTTGGGAACCATGAGCGTCCTCCGACCTCAAGTAATCAATGACTCTTCGACAAGGTTTTATCCGGAATTCCAGAAGATCCACCACTCGGGCACCGGAAACCGTTCATTATCCATATCCGAATTTTAATGTAATGAGAAAGACATTATCTTAGAAATTAAGGCTCCCATAAGCAAATTTTTGTATGTGAATCAAGATTCTCTCCCCACTATTATTCTATGTATACTTCAATCTCGTTAATAGTTGAACAATTATTTTTATATAGGTAACACTGAATCTATTTGTTTATTCCTTCTTTTATTTTGATTGGTATGTTATTATAAACTTTAGGAGGTGGGTAAAAATACGTTTGATATTGGGTTGATGATTTTGTCGTTCTTACTGTTTCTAGATTTTTTTTGTGTAATATATCTAATTTCATACGTGTGTGAAAGTTTACTCCATTACTCTAGTTGAGAGAAACTTAAAGATAACAGTGAATTATATCTGCTTTGAAAAATTATATATATACGAGGGGGTATCGTAAAGTTTTAATTATCACCCCGAAGTTATTGAGCTATGTGTATGAAATTTTGCCAGCGTATTTTGTGGTCCTTATGTACATGACGAAGAAAAGATGACCTCTTTGTGTCCTTTCTTGACCTTCCGCTGGCCGTCATTGCAGTAGTCTGTAGATTGCGTTAAAAACCACTGTCCCACTAGTTGAATGATGACATTTTTGTCGTTAAATCGCCTAATCCTCAATGCTGTTTTCATCTCTGGGAACAACAAAAAGCTACTTATGGCAAGATTGGGAGAACACAGAAGAAACTGCAATATTTCAAAGCCACAGTACCTTTGATTTCTCAACCGCGACTTGACTAGGCTGGTGCATTGTCCATATGGAAACGAACACCTTTGGTGAACCCACCGTGCAGTCACCCTAGACACGACTAGATGGTCGTGAATAATTTTTTTACACACTACCATAACGAAGTCCAGTTTCTTTGACGATCATTGGGGTGGTTGCTCGCTGGTTTTCCATGAGAAATCTATCATTTTCTTCATTGTGGCCGCATCATCCATGCGTGATGATCTTCCTGTCCTTGACTCGTCTGTGACGGATATGTGGCCAATTTGGAAATTACTTTTCCACCTCAAAACATTGTCGTGGAACTAAAAATTATTCCCATAAACAGCCATCATTTTATTATGAACTTGCCGAACACTGTTCACATTCAAATGCAGGAATTCTATTTCGCTGCGAGTCTCAATCTTCTCCATCTTACAGATTACTGACATCAAGTACAACGT
>JAGDQP010009039.1:31321-60714 GCA_022664845.1 Lepisma saccharinum
ACTTGCATCCTATGGTCCGGATGTTGTTCCCGGACAATGACGCCATATTCCAGGATGATAATGCACCCATTCACAGAGCTGGAGTTGTTGCAGCGTGGTTTGAGGAACATCGGGATGAAGTTCAACACCTCCCCTGGCCCGCCCAATCCCCAGATCTCAACATAATTGAACATCTGTGGTCCATCTTGGAAACACGACTCCGGCGACGATTTCCACCTCCATCCTCTCTCACAGAACTGGCCGATGCCCTGCACGAGGAATGGTGTAATATTCCACTTGCTACCATTCACGACCTCTATGCCTCCATCCTACGTCGCATCAAGGCTGTTCTGAAGGCGAAAGGTGGCCCGACACCATATTAATCTGGTAAGTTGCACTTTCGTTCAGGTGTTTCCATTATTCTGATAAGCATCTGTATATGCTTGCCATTAAAAATACAAAACCAAGAAGAAAACAGCTCATTAATTAAGAATTTGCATAATTTGTAAAGCATAGAAAGATACACAACTGATTGGCACGACGACTCCGTGAGGCATCAGAGGCGCCAGATATGCCATCTAGGAACAGCAATCGGAGGCAGACCAAAGAACCACAATGCAGTAGTAAACGATTGTTGGTGTCACGTGAGTGTGTGTGTATATGGTCGAAAGATGCCTCGTCGTTAAATGTGGCAGCCTTGTCAGCAGGTTTCCACCTTTGGTCGTGGAAGAATTGTGACATCGTGAATGCGGTTTATCCTTCCGCGACATTGGTGCCTGTATTGGATGGACTGCGTAAACAGTGCAGCGCATATAGTCTTGATGGTTCCATGAAGGCACTACGCAACGACATGCCGGATCCAATGATCCCGCCATACCACGGGCCGCGATGACAAATGGCTTGTGCATATGACTTCACGGATCAAACAGCCACATCTCGAACACTGGCGCATGTACTGGCGGATATTCCACAGCACCTAGTGGCAAAACGGGACATATTTGCACGGTGCCCATTTTCCCCACGAAAAGTTCAGCGTCGTCTGGCAGAGTGGGACATATTTGCACAGCGCCTATTGCTGCGGCTTCAGCTGACTGTACATCATAGGTATGAGCGACTATAATGGTGTCGCGAACGTCGCGTATAGAGAGCCAAATGGCAGGACATCATCTTTCTAGATCAATCCCACTTCTGTATGCAGCATCAGAACGACTGCGTCAGTATTTTGCGGTACCGTGGCACTAGGTTGGGCGACGCCTGCACTTTGTATCGCCACGTCGGTCCGGCACCAGTTGATATGCTGTGGAGTACCATTGGATTTCGTGTCCGTTCGTGTCTTTTACTCATTGACGGATACGTGATCAGCCAACGGTACATCCACAATGTGTTGGGATCGATTGTGGTCACTTTAGTGTAGACCCTGCTGGGACCACATTCCAGTGGGATAACGCCCGCCCACATATGATACGTGATGTGCTAGCGTTCCTGGCAAGACAGAATGCTCCTCCACTTCCTTGGCCGGTGCGTTCACCTGATCTCTTGCCGATTGAAGACGTCTGGTCCATGATTGCACAACGCCTATCATGCCAGCGATCTCTCCCAGGTATAGTTAATGAGGTGTGGCATCGTATCGAAGACGCATGGCTTGCCATACCCCAGGCGGACATCCAAGGGCTATCTATGCCTTTCCGTGTTACAGCCATTCTGATCGCCCATGGTGAGCTTACAGGCTACTGACCTTCGACAGTTCTGTTCCGCTGTTGCCACGCATCGAAATCATTGAACACGGTGAAAATTTTTACCATCACATCAACGAACGAAATGAAGTGTCGGTATCAGGGACGCTGGAGTGCAACAATGCTAGCGGAATACTGCTGAACGCCGCGTTGGGACGTAAGAATGCACGCTCAAGACAAAAGAGGAAATATATATATTTTTTTAGCTTCCAGGGAAAAGGCAGAAATAAAAATTTTGTAACTATATTTCAGCAATTAGGTTTAGATTCTTTTATGGAAATTCACATCTATTTGGCCGATGATCTAGCAATATTCCTACCCTATGTTAGCTAGTTTATTGTGTAAATAGTGATGCTTGCAACCATGGGCGCCCATCTTGTGGTTTTCAGAGGGGGGCAAGAATAAAGTGACAATTTTTCTGTTTTACTAAAAGTTATCAACAAGATAACCACTACAATATTTATTAAATTAAGGGCGCGAAAAGAACCATGTCATAAAGTACATTAAACCTACCTTAAAGTATACTGGAAGTTGATTGGAAATGCTTAAAAGAGTATAATTATGTCAGTGACTTGGTTAGTAAACTTTAAGATATTATTTATGAAATAATTATCAAATGTGTCCCTAGCAAGAAAACTCTGTCCCAAAGTATCCGTCCTGGTTTACTAAAGACGTTATTAGGAAACTCAACGTTAAAACAATTTATTATATAAAGTCTATACATACAAAATTGAAAATTCGAAACCCTACTATCAGGAATTTGTTCGATTGCGTAGGGAAGTCAAGAAAGACATAAAAATAGCCTATAAGAGCTTTATATCAAATTCTGAAAATAATATCAATGATGATCCAGGTTAACTGTAGAAATTTATTAAAAACAAAACAAAACATCTTCCCGAAAATATATTAAAATTTCAAGGTCAGATTTGTGTAACAATGAAGAAATAGCTAATACGTTTCCACAGTACTTCCAATCAGTATTTGTATCCTCTTCTCAACCGTTCAGTAATTTTGATAGCAAATCTGAATACTGCCTGTTGCTCAAATACATTTGAACGAAATAGGAAAGGCTGTCAAGAATCTAAAATCCGAAACAACAGTTAGATCTGATGGTATACCCTCGTATATAGTGAAAGGATGTACTGATAAATTTAAATATTCTTGATTGATTGCGTTCAACTTGGCACTAAAAACATGTATTTCTCCAAACAAATGGAAGTCTGCTTTAGTTTGTCATATACTTAAAACAAACAAGAGACGAGAAATTATTAACCACAGACCTATAGCAATCTTACCAATCTTTGTAAAATTCTCTGAACTGATTATATATCAACGAATTATTAATCATTTGAAGGCAGTTATCTCAACTAAACAACATGCCATTGTTTCACAAAAATCCACGGTAACGAACCTTACAATTGTTACAGATTTTATTGAAAACCAGTTGGACAAAGGAAAGCAAGTCGATGCAATTTATATTGACTTTGAAAAGGCATTTGACAGACCTTATCACAATGTGTTACTAGGTAAATTAAATCACCATCACTTCTCTCTTTTTGGTTAGGTTCATGTGCTCTTATCTAAATAATTGCAGACTGTTCTATTTAAGAAACACAAATCTGACGAATCTACAGCACAGTCATGAGTCCCGCAAGGCTCAAATCTTGGACCTTTGTTATTTCTCTTGTTTATTAATGGCCTACCGCAATTCTTACAAGATAATGAAAAGTTCTATTAGCTGATGACCTCAAATATATACTAAAATTAATGTCATGAAGTGCCAAAAAACTATAGCAAAGTTTAGGCAACTTTACTAACTGGTGCGTTATCAATCAACTTGCAATTAATACGAAATTTTATCATTCAGTACAAATAAAACGATTTATAGATTTAATTGTTAAATTCATAAGTAGGCCCGACGTAGATAAAAAATCTTGATGTCACGTTTGATATGAAATTAACGTTTAGCAGCCACATAAAAATATTACAAAAGAAGCTTTTAAAATTCAAGCATTTGTAATACGAATGGGAAGAAAATTTAACGTTTCTATATTAGAGAAAATGTACTATGCCTATGTTCATTAGAGCAAAGACGTAGCATTTCTGATCAGTTATTTCTTAGGAAAATAATTCAAAATGGCTTAGACTGCACAAACTTGGTATCATTGTTACAGTTCCGTGTCCCGTCATTAAAAACTCGCGTAGACAACACTGGTCTCTTCCACTGCAAAAAAAGCAAGGACAATAAAATTATGAAATCACCAATCTGGAGAATATGTAACTACCTACAATGAAATGTGTAGAACTTCCATCGAATTGGATATATGTGATCTGTCTTCGTCTTCGAACGCATTTAGAAATATTGTAATAAAAAATGCCTGTAAATGAGCATTTTAAATATCGACACTCTAATTGAGTTACAAAGCTTGTTGTGTTGACAATAAATATATAAATAAAATAAAACGTAGAAAGCACATACAAACATTTTATTTTTGTTTTCTATCTTGCATAGAATAATTTTCTCTGACTAGGGGGGAGCGAGCGTTACCCCCTTGCCCCCCCCATATGGGCGCCCTTGCTTGCAACATATTTTTCCAAATAGTGAAAGAAATGTAACGTGACAGGAAAAATGAATTGCATATTCCTAATATGCATCTATGAATAATATTAAATCACTTATAATTTCAAAAAAAAAAAAACTTTCAACAAGTGTCATGTTGTAAGGCAGTGAAAAGAACAGCAAGGAAATCATAGAACTTTATATTTACATCTGCAGATGGAGAGCACATCAACTTTTCAAGCATTTACATTTTTGTTACTTTTTTTTTTACATTGGACCGCTTCAAATTACTTGGTTTTCAAGGTATTCAGTAGTTTTAGAAAAATACTAAGGACATATGATTTTATACACAGGAAGCAGAAGAGTTTATTAATCAAATTTAGAATCTTTTAAATACTTATTTTGCCTTTTCTTATCTAAAATAAGATTTAATAAATTTTACACTAAAATAAGTAATCCTCCAAATCCATGTGATTACAGGTTTCGTAGCGTGCAACGAATGTTAAATGATTCTTTGTAAGGTAAGGTAAAATAAATTTTATGGGCGGTAACAGCAATGATTCTTTGTGTTTAGTGTTGGACAATTATTCCATTTTTATTCATCAAACATAATGATATATAGTTTGTCCCGGATAGATTGCGGTAAACCTTCGGATATCGTTAGTTACTTCAAAACAAGTTCAAAATATGCATTCGAGAGAACGTTAAAAATGCATTGTTTCAAATTTCCGGAGCAGCGTTAGAAAAATTGCAATATCACCCCCAAATAATGATGTAGAATATGTCAATTTGGCGCATTACAATAATTAAAGACGCACCCAAGAAACATATTTGATGGGAAGCTTATAATTGAAGTATACTGCTTAAACATACTTTTGGGAGTGTAAAGATCGTGATTTCTTAAACCAACATTCGTAGATAAATTACGCCATTGGCGACGATGCCGAAGTATATTAAGATTTCTGTAGCTCTGAAATTACACACACTGGTTAACGTTTCGTCAAATAATATTTTCTACATATTTCAATCATTGTTGTTGTTGTATTTTAGGGACAAAGTATATTTTATTTTCCTTTTAGGTCAAAACGATGTAAAGATAAATGTACAAAAGATACAAAACAGGGCAAGGGTATGTGTTTCTGTCCATAAGGGGACAATAATTAGAAATCAAAATTTAACTTCAGCTATTTTTTTTCCGCATTTGTAGAAATATTTTAACGCACCAAAGACGAGCAATAAATGCTTTTCTGGAAAGCAGGTCTGATAATTATATTAAATGAACTAATGTTCAAGTTGAATGGGTTTGTCTTAGGTGCAAAATTTGATGCTCGCGTTATATTTCTGGGTCTCCAAATTTCCTGGTTTAAAGAGACAGTTTGAAATATTTTGTGTCTTATTGGAAAGTATTTCTGAGAGTTGTAACATAAACTTGAAACATATTTAGCATTTTTGGAAAGTTTAGGTCTGTGTATTTTTTTTTTCTGATTGGGTGTAGTGTGCACAAAAGTGTATATTTTCGCAACATTTTAGATATTTTGTTTCAAAGGAACACACACAAAAGATTATTCCAAAGTTTACAAATATTAATTCTCTTCTTTAAAAAAAATCCTAATGAACATCAGTTCACTAGACTTCTTTCTTGAACCAAGAGCTTCTCTTTGGTAAACATTTTACTTCGTACTTTGGTTTGTTGCATGTAATGTGAACGCATATCAGGAAAGTTTAAGTTGGGGAAGAAAAATATTTTTGTTAATTAGACAGAGAGTTCGTGGTTAGTTTCAAAGAGAATTCTCATCTATACAATGCTTCATCTAAACCTAATTCCAATCTGCTGTTCTAAGCCTTTGTGGATGATTATTTTGGTTCTGAGGTTACTGTGACCGCTCCAACTTCCGTTCATACGCTCTAGAGCATGCATTTGTTTTCTCATTAGATCACACTTCACAAACAACTATTAACTTTCTACTGGACTTTATAATGAGTTCTAGTCTAAAGAGGAGAGGTTAAGGCATTGCATTTTGCCTTCGATAACATAGACCTTCTTTGAGGTAAAGCATAATAAATGTTTCTTGAAATATAGGCATATTGTCTACGTTGTGACGTATTACAACAGAAGGAAAAGAGACAGATTGACTAATTATTGTATATAATAATATCGCCATTCCTTATTCGGAGTTAGGTGCAATTAATAGGTTTCTTAATTACATAAACGCTTCCAAAATAGGTAATTGTCCACTTGACTCAAAAGTAGTCTTAAATTTTGTTATTCGAACTTCAATGACTGTTTTGATAACATAGGTTGTTTAAAACTATGATAATAATAAATTAAAGAGTTAACTCTTTCGATCGATAAAAATAAAGATTTTCTTTCAAGAAACTTCGAAAGTTTGTGTAGTATCAGAACCAGAGATGTTCAAATGTGGAGACCCATTGTCACATGTATCTAAATAATTAACGATTTAAGGGAAATTGGGGTAAAGAGGACCAATGAGTAAATGGGTACACTAAATCCATTCACTCAACGTTTGAGGAGAACAATTCTCTTCCTACGCTGCAGATTAATCTTATTTCTCAAACGAACACTTTGTGTTATTTGAATATCTTATGAACTATGAAACATCTTATGAAGTAACACTTCCCCAAAAGTCAATTTGAAAAATCCCATTTTAGTTTTTGTAGTTTGTTATTTGACCCCCTGTAGTATTTATTGTAATCATTCTTGGTGATCAGCTTCCTCGACGAGCAAGCTCGACAGTGTAACAGTTACCTTTACATTGACAAGTTTGCTCGTCGAGGAAGCTGATCAACAAGCTCGACAATGTAATAGCAAAAAAAAAAAAAATCAGTAAATGTTGCTCAAGAGCATGCTCGTCGAGCAAGCTGGGCAATATTTGGAGAGACTAAATTTCCTGGACGCTAAGTGAGAAAATACAGTCGGGGAAGCTGATCAGAAAAACTGGATAGTGTAATATCCAGGGCTCGAAATTAACTTTTGGTGGCACTGGACCAAGGAGCCACTGAAATTTCTTCTTCACTGGCCCTACGAAAACCTTACTGGCCCTTTTCAGATCAGTAAATAATTATAATCAAGAGTAAATTTTAGTACACTTTATTAAATTTATTTAGGCATAACTCTATATAGCATACCAAATACGAAAGAATAATTATAGCCCTGTAAAAATTCTGTGTCAAAGCAAACGAGATAATACTTAACAAATAGAAATGCCTGGTGTCTGAATTATCACACTCACTTTGTTTTTATTGCACTAAATATCTCCTTCGGAAGAATGTGCTGGGAGTCTGGGGTCGTTGGGAGAAATATTGGGGCGTCTGGCTCTTTCTCCTTTCTCTATAGAAAAAAGTATACACCATAAAAACTGTACCTCTGAATTGGGAATACAAAATTCCAATTTTGTACTCCCAATTTTTGAGAATCAGTGACGGACTCCGAGATTCGTATTTTACCTTCGTTTTTATTTCTATTAATCTATTCCCTCCAAGAACTGGGAAGCAAAGAACCGTCCCTCTAAACCCAACCGGGGGTCCCGATTCAGATTCATTGTGTACCCCCGATTCAGAGGTACGTACAATTCTTAGGACGTACGGCCGGAGAAACGTCATAATTACACGATATGGATTCAGTGATAAGACGGCGAATCCGCGTTGTATACAAGTTACGTTTCCTTCTCCGGCACTTGCGGCAGAGGTGTTGATCAGATAATATGATAGTTACTAAGACTGTGCGATTTCGCGATTTTTGTTTTTAGAAACAGAAAGAAAGCACTTCGATAAAACGTTAAATAGAGCCTACAGGATGTTTATTAATGTAGTGGAACTTTAGAAAGTATTGGTCCACAGGACCACTAACATTTTTGTTTTATTGACCTTTGGAAATTTTTACAGATCGTCGACCAGTGGACCACCGCTAATTTCGAGCCCTGAATAGCGCCCTTACATTTTCTAGCATATACATTTTTCCATTCGTATGATTTTGATTCCATTCGCATTTTAGATAATCTAATCTCAATATAAAAACATAAGTATACACAAATCTACTTTTTTCTCAAGATTCCTCGAATTTGAATTTTCTAATTATGGCCTTTAGGAATTTAAGACTCAGGCCGGGTTCGGGTAGCAGAAAGAATTCGGGAAGGTGTTGGCCAGAGCTTATGTTGAAGGTGCCATGCCGGCATTTGCCTGATGTGAGTGAGAAAATCCTGGAAAAACCAATCAGGATCGAACCCATGATCTCCCCAATGCTACACTTAATAGAATTTGAAACCGAACATATTTCCAAATAGCTGCCAAATTGAGCACATGTAGAATGTAAAGTTTCCAATTTCCGAATTCCTATTTCCTTAAAAAATAAACGTAGAGAAATAATTTAATATCTGAATTTTTGAAAACAAGCTATCCAAAAACGATATGTCACGTAGTCCTTATTGTTATTTTGGTGTGACAGATCATCTTCCGACGTTTTTGCGTATAAACATGACTGGTACACTCTGTATATTTATTAGACTGGAGAGAGAGAGGGGGAGAGGGAGAGAGAGAGGGAGAGTTTATCTAAATTCATAACATATGTTGCAATTATAAATAATCCACAAGAAGGGGGCTGTAGCCCATCTCTAGAAATTATTTCTTCCGCCACCTATGCTTACAATCGCAACTCGAGCAGTTAAATAAAAGTATGTAATAAAGGATGGTAGATGGTGCCTTTGGCAATAAAATCCAAATCTATTCAAGACAAAAATTCCTAAATATTTTCCAAAATATTTCCCATGGGAAATTTACATCCAAATCCGACAAGGTACTAGTTACCGTATGATATTTTTTTAAAAAATACGAATTGATCATATTCTTGTATCAATCAGAATAACTCGCTGCAGGGATTAATCTTAAAAGTGTTTAAAGTATGTTTTTGTGAACTGGCTGCTCACTTAGTATGTCATCATCGTTAGGTTTTTAACGTTTTATGAAAATATTGTGAGTGAATATGTCGAAGATACAAATATATTATTAAAAGTTATGTAAAGTTTAATAAAAGAATACTCTGCTCCGTTTACTGACACAGAACTATTTAACACACGTTGTTTGAATTCCAAATGTAGAGCATTTCCTGTTGAAGATACTACTATTTTAAAATTAATGATTAAGCAAAATGCAAAGCGCTTTCTTGCGTAATAGTATGATTAAACGTAGAATACAGATAGATTTGATATTTAGCGGAAATTAGTATGCAGGAAATTAAATTCACGTTACTCTACAGCACAAAGCGTTTGTGTCTAAGTTGATAAAACGTTGGCTTCGGATTCTGCAGGTCTTTGGTTCGATACAAGCGGCCTACGATTCTGACTCAGGTTTTTCCAAAGGGTAGGCAAATGTCGGAGTGGTACTTTGAACTTAGTCTCTGGACGATTTCTTCTCACATTATTTCTCCTACTCTTTCTCGGGATGAGCCATAAATGCCTAAAAGTTGTAAATAAAAGCTCAAATTCACTTTATCCTAGAGCCTCAAACATTTGTACTTTGAAACCAGAGCAAATCTCAGCGTACCTTTTATAGTGGTATGCTCGCAAGGCATTATGTTAGGAGCGCCTCCCCATCATTCGCCAAAAAAACCTAAACTGAGAGAACGGGGCTTTTCTTGGGATTAAATAGCCAAAAGCCTGCTCCGTCATTTGACATAACATTCAATTAAATCCAACATTGTTAAAAGGAAATAAGTCAAAACTCTAAGTTTCAGGGCAGGAGGAAAACTTTAGTATAATTTATTACAGTTTTCTATCAAACAAAATTAATTTATTCGGTTATTTTTGGAGTCTAAAAATGCCAAAAAATATAATCCACCCCAAAGTAAATATGTTCGATAGAAAACTAATTTGAATTTTTCATTTGTGGCCCGTAGGCATCTAAGACTCAGGCCGGGATAGGGAAAGGGGAAAGGATGCAGGAAAGTTGTCGTCCATGGCTTAAGTTAAAGGTACAATCCCAGCATTTTCCTGGTGTAACTAAGGAAAATCCCTGGAAAAACCTCAGTCAGGATGATCGACTACTGAGATTGAACCCACGTCCTACAAAATGTTAGGCGAACAACGCTCTACCACTTTTAAAAAAATGAACTATTTGTTGTGAATCATGTGACTTTTATACATAAACAGGAACTATCAAGTAAAAATCTTATAAGCAAAATAAATTACATACGTTTAATATCTTAAAAAGAAAATTTCAAACAAAAATTTATACTTTGGAAATAAATCAGCTTCCATGAAGGATTACAGTTTGTTCCCAACTATAAACAAGCTCTATTTTTTTTTAACGAAACAATGGAATATCCGTAGGCATAGTGCTCTTATCTTAATAGATTATTAATTATAAAGATCAATAATACAAAAGACATGACAGCTCCGTAAAATTAATTTAGTTAATGTTTTGTTTAGTACTAAAAAATTGGATTTACCACTTACAAGTAACATTCTTTGAAGTGGACACTCAGATCTGGAACATAGACATCTAGAAGATGGCACGGCATTGAGTGTGTAATAGCGCCAGATATTCATATGTGGCGTATCACAAATAATGCTATTACTAACTTTTCTAGGCAATTTCTCTTCAAAATTGCCAATAGCTCCTAATTTTTCACACACAATTCAGCTTTTTGTGCTGATTTAACCTATCTATCTATCTATCTATCTATCTATCTATCTATCTATCTATATATATATATATATATAAAACTCATGTTGTGTTAAAATGTTGACTTGTGCTATTTTGAATCTCATGGCTTCAATTCCGATTCCTAACCAGCCGCAATCCTCAGAGGTGCTCAACCCAAATTTAGGGGGGCAAATGATTATATATATATATGCACTGTACATGTTGTTATGTGTGTGTGTGTGAGAGAGAGAAGATACAATGTGAATATAAGCCTGGGCTATGAACCGCGAGGCAATCTCATCATGCTGGCATATTTCGGATGATAGAACGCCGTAGAGCTGACAGGAAGCAAAAAAAAAATGTAAATACGTTTCCTCCGCAAATGAACCTCTTCTTGAAAAATGCACTTGCATTGTGAGATTCCTTCAGCGGACGAAACTCAAAAGAGTGCATAAATTCTTCTGTCGCTGCTGTGGCGTTCTATTGTAAAATGGAGTTCTAAGAGATGCTATCAAAATTCCTGCTATCTCGCAGTTCCTCCGACGAGAAACATTTTTGTATCAGCATAAAAGTTTGAATTGCCTCATTGCTTCTTTTCCAACTGCTCCTGAAACAGAATTTATTATTCCAAGTCTCGTCTTCTAGTAGATCAATTTCCCAACTTCATTCTCTGATGCTTTATCTGATTACACGTATGGAAACAGACGACACTTTCTTCCTAGCAGAGACAGAGAGAATGTTTCGAAATGGTCTCTGTTAAAATATATCAGAAGCAGAAATTGGTTCTCTCACAGATCGGAATTCTATAAACCTTGGCAAAAAATAACTTTTCAATTTACTTTTATGGATCAGGTTGGAAGTCATCAATTTTGTTAGTGTTGATATGAAATAGATAACGTTTAACAATATTTAAAAATTCTCCAGATTTTTGTGACGGATTTACAAAATTGATTAATTATATTTTTGTAATAATGACGGTTACAAACTTATATTCCTGAGATATAGTTGAATTCTATTGTCTAGAAATAGTTTAAGATCATTTTTATTTTAAATAATGCTAGGTCCATTTATTGGATATCCCCTAGCGATGACAAACATCATTTGTGAAGTATGGAACGTAGGAACGCAGTCTTGTAAATTGTGAATGTTAAGAAAACTTGCATTTTCTACAATTCATCTCGTGTAGCTATTTTTCGCAGTTGGCAATATTGCATTCTACGCTTCGCACATGATATTTATTGTAGTTAGTGAATACAAACGATCAATTAACACAACGTGGTATCATTTAAAATAAGTTACGCCAAGTTAGCAACACTGACAACCGATGATATCACATTTTAACTTCTAATATCTAGCGTACAGTACCAACTACCTAACACTAAATTTTAGTTTAATACGTCATTTCTAGTTATCATGTCTCTTTGTTTTATTTACCACAGCAAGAAGTGGATTTTTAAAATCCAAGTTGGAACCTCTGTATCTGGAAAAGAAGCAGATTCATATTTAGGCCTCACGAATTTAACTGAGAAGTGTGGCACGATATTTTGAAATCACATACAAGATATCTGGTGTGACCAAAGTGCCAACCAATGAAAATACAGGATTTCTTACTATAGAAGAGAAGCGTCAATCAGTTCCGGCTCTCTATATCTCGAAATTACGTTTTATGCCTCTCGATATCTCGAACTTCACTAAGCAGAAATTTTTGATTACTTCCCAAACATCACCGGATGTCCGACGGATGTCCAAAATACGTCCCGAATGTCCGAAGAGATCCGGGATATCATGGGACATCCATGGGATGTCCGCTGGACATCCCAAGCAGGACGTCCAAATTATATCCAACCCGGATATCATTCGGACATCCTCTTTATGTCCTACAATGTCCAGTATTTTCCTTCCAGACATAAGTGTGAAGATAGACTCAAAGACGAAATGAAACAATGTGTTGAAATTGGAGAAAATATGTACTACCTTTACTGGAAATGCACTCTGAGCATTGAGGTACAATTAATTATTTGGGAAAATATGCTATTTTATTTTGTCTAAAATACTCCTATTTTATTAACAGAGAGAGTTGGTGTTTCATGCGCGTGAGTTTGCTTCACATTCAGAAGGTTCCGAGTTTAAGTCAGAAACTACATTGCCACCTTGCCTGAGATTTCCAAGTACCGCGGTGGTTCTCGATTAATGATGGATTCGCATCCCTGTTATTCCTTATTAAAGGTCAATTTCCAGATGCTAATAAAAACATTAAGATAAATATGTGTTGGCTAGAATTATTTTGGTGATTTATGAGTATGAAATGCTATTTTTAACTGCAGGCTTGGAAAAATATTTGGCAAGGAACTTGTAAATTTCTTGCGAAACCTGAAATCAATTTTCCTATTGGGATTTTAGGAAAGTAGCTATCAGAAACGGAATCTGATCGTCATTTGTTGAAACGTTACTGGTGAATGGGAAATGCGCTTTCATTTGTTTTTGTTTATTCCAGCCGAGGGAGTAGGTTTATATATTTTGTATAACGTTTTTATTTTAAGAAAAACTAAAGAATTACAGTGACGTTATTAGTTTATAGTAATTAAATTGTTTATATACACTTGAGTTTCATTTAACTTAATCTCATGGGTCCAAGGATGATTCGGTTAAGCCAGAAACATAGTGATTGACATACTGTAGTTTGGTATTGTACAACACGTTAAAAGAGCAACGTATTTTAAAATAAACAATTTTTCAAACATAGGTCTACTACTATAGTGTTAAAGTACAATACAGTACAGTACACGCTACTGAATTTACGAAGAACTTTTTTTTAAAAAAAACAGTGTCTTTTCTGATTTTCGTTTTTCATTATTTTTCGTTAGAGTACATGCTGCATACTCTATTATACCGGGTGAGCGAATTATCTATGGAACGTTACCGGCAAGGCCGCTTTTAAGTTTCATAGACGTGCAAATAGTGCGACAGGGCGTCAGACAGAATTTAATGCTAGAATGTTGAAATTTGCAACGTTTGTTCATTTCCTCCCCCTTACCTCACATCTTAAGGCGCTATACCGACAAACACGTTTTACCGGTATTTCTTCACTAAACGCACTCCAACACCCATATCATGACAATCACTTTTTATTGCTTTTTCCACTTGGAATTTTCGCAAACGAATCTCTGTTACGCCGTAGTCTTTACGCATTTTGAAATTCTAGACACTTCAATGACATAGGGCTACGTTATGTTAGAAAAGTCAGATTTGATTGTTTTTTTAACTTACGCATTTAAAATTCTACACATTTGACTGACATAGGGTTTAGTGTGGTTACGTGTGTTTAGGTAAAATGAGGTGAGGTGTGGTTAGGTTAGTTCAGGTTAGATTAGTTTAGGTTATGTTATCTTAGTTTACGATAGGTTTAGGTTAGATTAATTCAGGTTAGGTTAGGTTAAATTAAAATATATTAGTTTTGGTTTAGGATAGGTTAGTTTAGATTAGGTTAGAATAGGTTAGGTTAGTTCAGGTTATGTTAGGTTACATTATCTCTGGTACATTATACAATGCAAGGCATATTTAATAGGCTTTTATTTTTCTAAGAATTTGTCAGATTTACGAACCTGGCCTGCAACTGAAGTAACTGTGAAATATGTAAAATTACCACATTGTCATGGGTTTGCAGTATTTCCTCTCTTACACTGCTATTCCTCTTAAGGTATATATCATTCCGTAAGACAGTGAGAGTGAGATAGACGCCCACTTATATATTAAATATTAAGTCCACCCATGTTTTGTAGATTAAATAATGTTTAGCGTATACTGTGTCTTTTATGATTTGTAACATTGTGTTGATCATATTGCATGAAATTAAAGGGGTCATGTGTTTCAATTCGCTGTACTGTATTTATTTATCCGGTCATACTGTATTTATCCGGTGATAGAAGCTATCTAAGTAAGTAATAAACTCTGATCTAATAAGCGTCTTCAAAGTAGCATTATGAATATATACTTTTTTTTAATGACAGGAACTGTTCCGGTTCCCGGCCCGTGAAACAAGTTGGGGAGAGACGTTTTCATGCCATTTTTGCACTACCTGTAGGGGACATTCAAAGGAAGTATGAATTCGTTTCTGTCCCATGAAAATCTCTATACAGGTCCTACAAATGAATGTTCCTGACCTAAAAATCGTAGAATGTCGAAAAGTCGTGCTTACAGATGTCCGATGACATCCGTATTTCTAATACAAATGTCCATTGCGGACCTAAAAAGGATGTCCGTAGAATGTCCAAAAACCTTGCGAACGGATGTCCGATGCATATCCATATTTGTCCTTGAAATGTCCGTTGCGGACCTAAAAAGGACGTCCGTAGAATGTCCTCAAACCTTGCGTACGGATGTCCGATGGACATCCCTACATCTCCTATAAATGTCCCTTGCGGACTTAAAAGGAGGTCCGTCGGATGTCTACAGGAGTTGCGTACGGATCTCCTACGGACATCCGTTGGACGTCCGCGGGACCTTTTTCGGACATCCTATGGACGTCCGACATGTCCGCTAAGGATATCCTCAGGATATCCATTGGATGTCCGTGTGTTGTCTGGGTTGAATTCCCCCCCCCCCTTCAGATTCGTACTATTGAGGTTCCAATGTAATATCTGTTGTGTTCTGTCAATAAACAAAATAAGATATATTTTCAAAAATCTGTTGTATTTTGAATTACCTAGGCAGTGTTTATAAGTTAATGCTACTGATAACCCTTTACTGAAACTAGAAATTCGTTTGCAAACAACGATAAAATGATCTAAGTTAATACTACTATATAGGACTGACTCTTCCTTATCAAAATTCTGAAAAAAAAACTAATGATTTAACTTGGAATTTACAAGAATGTTAAGACGACCTGTGTTAATTATTGGTAAAGTACAGAATTCTTGACATTCGTAAGCCATACTGCTGCTATCGCCCATATATTTTATCTAATCTTAGTAGAGAATTCTTACGAACGAAGAAGAGATAATTGTTGATCCGATTTCGTTTATAAATTCCACTTCTGTTCATATTTGTTGTTCTGTTGAATTTAAGTTATGCCTTTAAACATCTAGGACTCAGACCTTTTTGTTCTGTTAACCGTCTCCACCACAGTTGCTCCAAACATCTTCACCACCACAAAAGACTGAACACAACTAGTCGGAAATAATTTCAGCTCTAAATTATAATATTGTTGAATCTGAGTAAAGGAGAAAGGGTCTAGCAGCATAAGATGGTGAAAGATGCCTTGGAAGGAATCGTGATAAAAAAAATTACTACCATATTCAGCATAAAAAATGATGGCTGTCCACCAAATTTCTGTTCTAAAGACGATAACCTAATCTGATAATAAGTTAAAGTTCTTTTTTGTAGTTTAGCGATATCTAGGTCGGATTTGCACCTACGATGACCTATTTTTATTATATTGAAGAGTTTTTCAAGCTCTTCAAGATGGCATCGTTTTGTTTCTTTCGATTTGTTGGCGCCAATTTAAATTTTTAGAGAGGTTAGAAAATTTGAAAACTGAGTTAAAAAAACTAAGACAACAGTAAGCTCGAAACAAATATATATTATGTATGTTTAGTGGTTCTTTTTAAAGTTGTAGAACATAACCGAAAAAATAAAAACAACAACATTTTTGTCGTTTTTAACGCGTTTTTCATTCGTATCTTTAGCTCGCAATTGTTCGTGGTGTCCTCAAATCTTGTAACGTTAATTTAACTCATTTACCGACGTCATACAATGATGAAATTTTACACAGCGACGTAAGTCAGGGGACAATACAAAATTCCATTGTTACTTTCATATTTATATGTATATATTAAAAAACATATTTTTATATATTTTTATTACGGTACATATTTCATTATCCTAAAACAAATACTAGCCTGCACCGGGGCTGGGTTTGGCTGGTTGCATAACGCTAGGATTTAGGCCCCAAAATATTAGCTTGAGGAAAAAGTATGAACACCGAAATAAACCTAAAAAAATAATAAAAAAAGGACTTTCTCAACTGTACAAACTAACCAGGGGAACGTCATCCGTTGAACACAGAGATTGAAAATAAAACACGTGACCGGGCTTCTTACGTAACACGTACACTCTAAATACAAGTTCGAAAGTACCCTTTCCCAGGTTGCATTCGTGGACGACTGGCCTAAACGTTGGCTTCTTGAGTGGAAGGTCCCGGGTTCGAATTACGCACGAAAAAGCACATTTTCTCTTTCAAAATTTTTAGATGTTCATATTTATTATTTAATAATTGCTAGGATGTGTATAAAGAACTGATTGTTACTGAAAGCTAGGATGCATCTGGATGCACTCCGAGGGAGGTGTGCAAGGGAGGCACGGTGCGTCCGACAGGAACTGGGCGGCAGAGCCAGCCCCCTGTTAGCGGTGGGTATACGCAAAAGTTTTGTTAATATTCTATTCCACCTGTCAATTTTCTATTTGGTACACGTAAAATTCATTTTATGTTTTTCTTATTCCAATCCCTGTGCTGTTCATTTGCACGGTCGAGACAGTTGTAATGAAAAACGTTTTAGAGGCATCCTTTTTTCTTAAATATTTCGTACTAGAAAGTAACAAAAGATAACTTTGTTCATGCGTGATTAAAAAGAAAATCATGGGGTGCGCTCTCCTATAAAGTCACTATTAATTCTTCAATTCGCGCGACGTCTTGACCAGTCAACCACGAAGGCGACCTTGCGAACGGCGCTTTCGATTTTGTATTTACAGTGCACATGTTACGTAAGAAGCCTGGTGATATGTCTTATTTCTAATCTCTGTGCTCAACTGATAACGTTTTCCTGGTTAATTTGCACCTTTCTATTATTTTTTCGGGTTATTTAGGCGTTCATACTTTCTCTCAAGCTAATACAATATTTTGTGGCCAAAATCCTAAAGTGTTCTGCAACCAGTCAAACCCAGCATCGGTGCAGGCTAGTATTTATGTTAGGATAAAGAAATCTGCAATATTGTTTTAAATAAATATGTAGAAATATTTGAAAGTAACAATGGAATATTGTATTGTCACCCGACTTATGACGCTATACAAAATTTCATCATTGTATGACGTCGGAATATGAGTTAAATTAACGTTGCAAGATTTGAAGACACCATGAACCATTGTGAGCTAAAGATACGAATGTAAAACGGCCTAAAAAACGAAAAAAAAATGTTGTGGATTTTATTTTTTCGGTTATGTTCTACTACTTTAAAAAATCTAAAAAGAATCCTGGTTATAGAACCACTATTCATGCATAACATATACTTTTTGAACCGACTGTTGCCTTAGTTTTAAATTCAATTTTCAAATTTTCTAACCTCTCTAAAATATTTTAATTTTGGACGACCAAATCTGAAAAGATTACCATCTGGTAGAGCTTGAAAAATCTTCATTTTTTTAAAACAGCAGGTTATCCTACCGAGATATAGTTAAACTAAAAGAAAAAAACACTTTAATTTATTATGACGTTGGATTAGTATCATTTGAGCTGAAAGTTGGTAAGAAGGCATCATTTTTTATGCTTAATACGGTAGTATTTTTATCACGATTCCTTCCAAGGCACTTTTCACCGTCTTATCCTGCTAGGCCCTTTCTAAGTTAAGTTTGAAGTTTATGGCCTCTCGTCTAGGGATGGTCACCTCCGCAAAAATCCTTTCCCAGTTTCCGGAAATAATATTTTCCATTTTACGGAAAATGTTCCGTTTTTTTTTCGGAAATAATACTTTCTGTTTTCCATATTTTTCTGTTTCCCGTTTTCTGGAAATATTTCAAGTTTCATATTTAATTTTCCGGTTCCCGGAAAATTAATCTTCTGTTTTCCGTTTC
Organism: Lepisma saccharinum; assembly: GCA_022664845.1. Taxonomy (NCBI): domain Eukaryota; kingdom Metazoa; phylum Arthropoda; class Insecta; order Zygentoma; family Lepismatidae; genus Lepisma; species Lepisma saccharinum. Next base: position 50,094 of record JAGDQP010009039.1, read on the forward strand.
TCTGGAAAATTTGGTCATTCCTAATGTCTGTCTCTATAGTTCAGGTGGGAATAGGGTAAGTGAAATGACATAGAGAATTAGTCGACCAAAGTGTAAGTTGAAGTTAAATTCCGGCATTTACCTGATATGGCTTGTAACACTTTAGTCAGGATGGTCACTCGGTGGTATGGAACTCAGTATTTTCCAAATGCGAAACAACGATCTACTGAGTCACGGCCCCGCGCGAATAGAAATTTTTAAAGTATTGTTTATATGCATATTCGTGAAAACTGACATTTTCCTTATCTTTCTTAGTAACGTTCCATGCAAATCACGTACCTAACTTTTCCAGGAAAATGTCGAAAAATTAACGGTGTTGAATATTACATCAATTTTCTTTCAATAGAAGAAAATGGTAAGCTACCACATGTTTACCTTGTGTAATAACACTTGGTCGCTAGCAACCTCTACAGCCCCACTGTCCTAATAATTAAGATTCACAAGTAAGCTGCGAACGATCCCAAGTGGGCGAAATAGGAAGTCGGCGTAGCTTCATTTCCATACATTCTTCATCATTCACTCCCAACTAACATTGTAGAGGATTTTGAGTCATACATCAATCAAACCTACGGCCACGTCCTGGACAACCAATTCATGTTCTTTCACACTGTTTGTAACAAGTACAAGTATTAGGGTATGGAATGTCATCCCGTAGAATTTGCGTGCTGAAATTTATGTTTTGGGTTGATTTGGGACCAGGCTGTACAAAGATGGTGGGGTGCCAATTTTCTGACCCCTACATCCCCCTCTGAGGGGCATTTCGGTTTCGAAACTGACCCGGCACCTATCTCCGGTAATAATGAAGGGATTTTTAGGATCTTAAGGTCGTTTTAGGGGTTTATGATGATACCGACACCATTTATGATAATTTGGAAGCGACCTGAAATAGTGTTACCGCTTTAATCAATTTCTAGTGTTGCTTAATGTCAAAATTCAAGGTTATTATGAGTTTAAATAGTTTGTTCTTTCTGAACAATTTTGTTGCACAAAGTTTTAACACAATTTGTTGCTAAATGATGAAACGATAGGATGAAATGATGCAGTATCGCTACTGGTCAATTCACTGGCAGATTTGACGACTTTGAAAATTCACCATTACTGTAGTCTTTCTTAATACATCTCTGGTTTGGTCGTCATGTTCTCAAAGCTTCTGGGATGAGAAATGCTGAAGTCGATAAGGCTGTTGATGTTGGTTGCGAGTTTCTCATTCAAAACACTAGCAGTGATTGACAGATGAAGCATCAATCGAAGAGGGACGGTGGCTTTCAACAAACTGTTCAGACGGTGCCCCTCTCAATCTGCTTACTGCTCGCCTTTCAATCCAGAGTACGTGATAAGAACCTCATCAACAACCTGGCAGAGGTGTAGATTGGGTGTCACTATCAGATTACTCACATTGAAAAGTTAATACAACAAGGCATTTGTTGACTGACTGGGTTTCAAGCTTAACTAAGCTTACCGTTCTGAAATGTACGATTGTAGTCGTGATGGGACACAAGAAAAAGGAAAGTACTTTTCTATAAAAGTATGGTCCTCTCTTTTAGACACATTGTCGTTGGTCTTTGGGTTAAGGTTCTTTTGTTACAAATATAATATTTATGTTGTTATTTTAATGGACACTTATTAATTAATATTTGAGGCCTGCAATGGTAATTGTGGAGAAGACATTGGTTCTTATATGATGCAGCATATTTGTGATGTTGGTTGCATGTCTTTATTTGAAGTTGGAGGTTTTTTGCAAAGGTGTCCTGTTGTTGGGAAGACTTGGTATTTGGTTTATAGTAACGCTTGTAGATCATATTGTAAAAGGGAAACCAATGCTGTGCCATATCTGGAATAGAACCTGGGACGTACGGCATATAGAAGGGAAGCTGTTTGTTTACTCGTTAAGCACGATGGTGTTAGTTTAGTATCTGCATAATTTAGTTACCTTCGACTGCATGATATCAGCTGTGGTTGTAGCATGTCGCATGCATATGTGGATTATTGAATTAAAGTTCAGTGTAGTACATTTCTTATTCTTTATTTCAAATAAATATATTCGTCATATATTTTAAAAATACCCCAGCAGCATTCTTGTGCGAATGAAAGAGACTGGTGGGTTTTGCCTGCCAGATTTTGTCAAGAAAGGAGGCAACATCTGGTTTGCCGTTGATAACATAGATCTATTTTAAGACACACCGACAGAACAGAATACATTTCATGGCACAGTTGTCGTCATCACTCAGCGAGCAGAAGATGGAGAATCTGTCAATGTACCATTTGTTATTCCAGAAAAGCTGCCCCTGTATCCCTGACCTTAAAATTGAAGTATTTACAGGAACAGGTCATAAAGAAAAAAAATGCGTTTTGCCATCTACCAACTTGGAAAGCGGAAGAGTCTACTATCAAAAGACTTCACCCACACCTGAGCCCTTGCTCATTGCTACAGTGCAGATGAGATCAGCTATAGCAACACGAACAACCAAAAAGTAGAAATAGAAGACCAATAGGTGGCAGGGAAATACGTAGATCCAACTGAGTCTCCAGATGTTCAGGATCAGATTGATCCTCATGAAGAGTCAATTCTTTCCCTACGAGAACATGAGAAAGGGTGAGAAGTTGGCAAAGGAAGCAGTGATGCTAACACGGGTTGTCACTAAGTCCCTCCTACTATCACAATCTTCACAGAATGAAGGCACGACGAACTCAGAGGTTATAGATCCACTCTTCAAAACGTCTCCCGCGGACTACGCGACCCTGTACACGGTTCTGATGTTGACTCAGGGCATATCGACTTTCGTGGTCGGACCCGATAGAAGAACCATGATAACTCTTGATATGGATCTGTATAGCCGTGCCCTTCAGATTCAACAGTCAGTAGGTAACACCAACTGGATCCTCCGAGTAGGAGGTCTGCATATTGCGTTTGCTGCCCTGCATGCACTTTGCAAAACCATTGATGGTAGTGGAATGGACACGCGTGCCATTGAAAGTGGCACGTATACATCTGCAGCTCTTCGAGGTATATATGGCGGAAAGACCTACAAGCGGGGTGTCGAATATCATATCGTCAATAACCTGGCAATTATGTTCATGAGATTTGATACACTTTCTTCTGACATGCCACCTGGACCTCTCCGTGCCCAACGCAATACATTTAAAAAGGCTCTCCATCAACGTAGTCCAGACATGGTTGTTGTCTACAACAAGCTACAGTCCTCATATGCAACAACTTTCAAACTACTTGAAGAAGAAACTGACATAGTACTCAGTTCCTCCTGCAGTACCTTGAACACGTTGAGAGTCTTCTACAGCTTATCAGTGCCTGCTGCTCAGGTGACTGGAAAGGTTATCTGGCTACACTAGAGAATCAAATCAAGTACTTCTTCGCGTATGATCATCTGAATTACGCTAGACTCATGCCAGTCAATCTTGCTCAAATGAACGCCTTGGAACAGGATGATCCAGCTACATGGGAAGCACTGAAGTCTGGTGATTTTGTTGTGGCAAAATCTGAGATCCCCTTCCCTCACCTTTTCACTGACCACACACTTGAGCAAGAAATCAAGAAGTTGAAGCGACATAGTGGTATGGTTGGCTTGAGTCAAGATGACGCTGCTCTAGATCGACTTGTTATCAGTACACCTTACCTCAGTCATTTGGTGCAACAGTTTCTGAATAACTTCCCCAAAGCTTCTCACGAGGTGGACACTACAAACTCTCAGGAGCGGTTGCCGTCAGAGCACGAGAAAATGCTGCCAAACTACGTCACTGATTGAACTACACTGCGAAGGCAATCCATTCACAATGAAGGCGCCCTTGAAGAACATTGTATCGTCAGCTGTTGTGACAGACAATGCAAAAGACGACATTTTGCACTTTCAGGAGAAAGGACAGAAGCGCTTCTAGGAGTTCATTAATGACAGATTGCTGCCAACCTCAATACGGTCCATTTGGAATCCAGTGCGACAGCTCAAGATGAAGACCTTTCAAACTGGATGGATAAAACCAAAGTTCGCGAGGGTGACAAGATCATCAAATTGCGTGAAGAGCGTGAACATCTTGCCAGATTTCTCGTTATACAAGGAAGTAGATCTGAGCTCGTACCAAAACTTGAAGAAGTGATTGGTGAATACGATATGTATGTGGTGCCACGCTGTCCACGCTTTGCTCCGTTGATGGTCTCTTTACATCCCAGCTGACAAGGCAAGCCTGATGCACGTCATCGAAGTAGCTACGGCTGAACCCGTACGTGAAACAGTTTCATCTGACACTCATGGTGATACTCAGGTCGACATTGCACCACACAGTGAACCACACTGAACAGTGTTCATTGTTGACGCAATGGCTTTATTTCAGAGCATGAAGAAAACACCAATGATGCTGAAGCTCTCTGACCTCTAAGAGGCATTCATCAAGCGCATTGAGTTCATGATGGTTGGCTACAGTGAGGGACGAGTGGTGTTTGACCTTTACTAGGAGCTACCGCTAAAACAATACACGTAAGAAGAGAGCAGTGACATCCACATAATTTAAAATTAACTTACAAATGAAAGTGACCATGTCTCTAAGATAGCTTTTCTCCTCATCAATGACCAAAGCCAGTCTTACATCTATGTTCGCCCAAGCTTTCCTGCAGTATTTCTCGAGTAATAATACTTTCAAGATGGTTATTGTCTATGATGTGAAGATTAAAAGCAACAAGTTCGAGGAAGACCATTGACATGAAGAGGCCGAAACACTGATACCTCATCAAGTTCTTGCTTCTATAGCTGAGAGTGACTGGCGGGAAGCATGTGTTTGGTCACCAGATACCGAAATACAGACAGATAGATGTATTGGAGTAAGTATGAGTAATTGGACGTCGGAAGTGTCAAGGTCTAATTTGACTCCACAGCTTCTCTGGTGCAAACTGGGGACGTAAGTTTGTGGGTACCACAAAGAAAACCTTTGTCAGTGGATACATGAAACTTGATGAAGATGATTCAATTGTCAACTGTTTTCGAGACCTTGGAAAAAGTGATGTACCTACTAAGTTGGTGAATGGCGAACTTCCACCACAGGTCAAGGATTTGGGACGATTCGTCTGCCAAGTGTACTCTTCGTCAGGACCGATAACCTTACCAGCACTCAGATGGCAATTGTTCCGTTCAAAAAACTTGGAAGGAGAAATGCTACCTCCGACTCGTGCTGCACTCCTACCCCATATAACAAGATCGAATTACATGGCCATGCGTTACAAGTCGTATGTGACCAACAACCCCAAACATCGCGCAATTGAAGAAAATGGTTGGCAGCTGGATAAAGGTGTCTACATGCCAGTGGGATGCCTCACAATGCCTGCTTCTTGAGCTGTGATTGAACTTACAAAATGTGCGTGTAAGGCAGGTTGTTTCGGCAGGTGTAGTTGCTGCAAAAATGGCCTTCATCGTACGCCTCTCTGCAAATGCTACGCCGCGGACTGTACCTAGGTACAAATATTATCATGGATGTCCATGAGGAAGAATTTGATGAGTAGTATCATGAAGTGATGCAACCTATTTGTTTCCAAATTAGGACTTGTGCTGCATTTTGATTTTAGTTAAATCCGTTGCTTATTTATTTTGATATATTAGTGTAGCATGCGTAATAAATAATTGAAATGTATCACATTAGTTTCAATATCGTAACAGGAATGAATGTCTAATCAACAAAACGACTGCACCAAACGTTTTCCCAAGTGTAAAAAAAAGTGGTACTGCATGACTAGGTTCTTACTCGTTAACTTCATAATGACTTTTGAATTTTGACTTTAACACTAAAAATTGATTAAAGCGGTAAAACTACTTCAGGTCGCTTCCAAATTATCATAAATGGGGTCGGTATCATCATAAACCCCTAAAACGACCTAAGATCCTGAAAATCCCTTCAGTATTACCGGAGATAGGTGCCGTATCTCTAGCTCAAACGATGTGGAAAATGGATTTTTAGGTCCGCCATTTTGGATCCAAGATGGCGTCTTTGAACTCATTTTCATTACCATTTTGATCATTTTCATTACCCCTTAGGTAACATTTTCATAATCAAAAAGTGATGTTGTACCTTTATGCCAAATTTGATTTCAATAGCCCCAGCGGTTAAATCAGCACGAAAATCCTACGGGAGTTGTTTTGATGACATTCCATACCGCACTATATTGTTACCTTCGCTCGCCTGAACATGAGGATAATATGTCCTTTTTCAACATTTAGGTGTTCTTTGTACCTGTCAATAAATTTTTTTCCTAGGATGAGGTCATAACTTAATCCCTTCCCGATCATAACTTTATGGTAATCATTTACATTATCGATTACCAAAGGCAGGGTAGCTTCTTCGCAAATTCCAATTTTCTCTGCCCCAGATTAAACCAATAAGATTACATCATCCCGAGGTACAACTTGTAGAAGATAACCAGATCTATGGATCTCGTTCCACATATGTTCGCTACACAGTGAAAAATCCATTTGGTGTCTATTAAGCACGTTACTTCTCAATTGAATCTCACCACGCAATAGCGAAGAATTACTCTACTCTTCATCTTTGATACACTTCCGATTAATACAAAACTCATCTTGTTCATTATTCACATCTGCTTGCTCATTCTTACCATGATTTCTGGTTTCATTATGTATCAAGGACTCCAAAGATGACGACAGCAAACTTTGAGCATCGCTTTCATTCCAGTCATTATCATCACCTACTTCCAATTCTTTCGAACTACTTTCATTCTGCATCTTATTCTTACGTTTCTTCTCTCGAAGCTATCTCGTTGGTGAATTTTTACTGTGAAATTGTCTTCCTGGATTACGTACATATTTACTTAGATTCTCTTCAACACTTGATATTCGTCGTTCAGGTTCACGACGTGGTCTTACTTCAGGAGTGCACTCAGGAACTATTGTTGTCGTTTCCTCAGTGCGTTTTCTGGTACATTCTACGATGGCCATCGTTTGCGATTTGCGATTTGCCATCATTTGCGATGGCCATCTCTGCCGACCTCTTCTAGTCTTCAACTCATTTCAATTTATTTCCAGGTTATCTAATGGTGAATCATCACTCTTAACCATCCATCTTCTTGGACAACTACTCGACCTAGCTCCGTAGGGTTTCTTCTTTCGCTTCCCGAGAATCCTACGATTGTTCATCTGTTTATCTTCTGGCCTGGTTGTGTGCTTGGTCGTATCCTTGATTAGTATCTCTCAACTTTCCTTCATGGAAGACTCTGCCCTATCTGCAGTACTTATTAGTTCCTCACTTTTAATTTTTTTGCAACTTGAGTTCGAGATCTTTCCCAATGTCTTAAGTAGCTTCTTGTACTTCAACACATCTTTTCCTCGTTAGAGCCGATGTCTTGTTCCAAAATTTTCAGGTGGTCACTCAACGTATCTTTATTCTTCTTACATATTCACATATTCAAAGTTCTAATTTCTTCTGACTGTTTGGAAATTTGTTCATTAGTTTCTGTGACCTGCTTTTCTAATTCGCTATTGGTAACTTCAATCTGTTCGGGAACACGCTCAACTTGATATGCGATTTGCTTGATATCCTTTTGAGATGCTGCCATGTGTACTTTTATTTCATGGACCATTTGCGTATTCATCTCTTTTTGTGACAAGTCTATTTGAGCTTTGATTTCTTGCAGCGCTGATTTCGTTTCCTGGACTATTTGTGCCGTCGCTGCTTTCTGTAACGCTCCTATATGTGCTTTAATTTAATGTACCATTTGCGTCATCAAACTCTTTTAGTGACACTTCTATTTGTTGCAATAGTATCGCAAACATAATAGATTCTGTAGAAAGGGATGTTGGTTCAGGACTTGACGTCAACAGTTTAATTTCTTCGGCACCACAGGATGAACCCTTACCACAAAAGCAATCTATATAAGAGTTCCCCATTTCACTTTGAGAAGTATGCGAGTAAACCTGCTCAGATTCCACTTCTCCCCAACTTTCCTCTCCAACCTTTCTAGGTTTCACAGGAATATCTTGATGCACCTCATCAAGGAGTACCCTTATGTTCATAAATGAATCCTGAAATGCAACAGAATCCTCAAATGCAGCATTTCCGTCACTTTTCAATCCTCTTAGAAATGGCGACGAATCATTGCACTTTTTTGTTTTCTCCAATGCACCCTTAGTCGTACTTCTGACCTGTGTTCTGTTAATTGCTTTACCAACTTCGACTTGGCTTATCAATATCTCGGGTGGCTGAACGGGTGCCAACTTGAGGCACGCTTACGTAAATAAGTAAAGGGTCATCGTTTCGTACTTTCACTAATGGGCCTGCATACTTGTCGCACTCTCGCAGGACAGCATGAATTCTTTCTTCCGCAGACAAGTTATGTTGTCATTCCCATTGATGCTCTGGCAAATTAACACATAACAGGTGATACCATTGATCACACGTCACATCACATCACATTGATCTACACTGCACAGCTCGATTATCCCATCGTATCGTGACGTAACATATTGGTTGTTCCTCCTGGTTGCTGAACCATCCTATTTCTCCTACGACACCTCATCGCATTGTCCTGTTCTTGCTTTTTCACGTCCTGGAATTGACTTGATTCACTCCCTACGTAGTCATTTGTTTCCAGTTTCTGTATGGTGATGAATTTTCACTTTCACCAGGGACCTATAACGAGAAGTTATCTCCTTCCAACTCCTACATTGCCTCACAGGATATACTGGGTCACAGTAACACGACATCTTCCCTTGAGGTACACTGTCCGTTACATAATTGTTCACTCTCTATAGTCTTTAGTATGAACAACCTGCTCTGATATGCTGGACAACGAAAGTATAGTTATCTCTCACTTCCCAACACTATTAATTACCGTGTGTCTTCTCGTGGCACTAGTCTATCTTTTTCTACTTGGATAACGTAGGCACGGTTATTCCACTCTTCCCGGGATCATGTATATAATAGTTTTATGTATACTGAGGGTCTACATCACTTCTAAAGTAATGTTCTGATTCGATATACACCGCCCTATATCACTGCTTAGTAACGAGTAAATACACTTACTCAAACCGTGCTGGCCACTACTGAGAGCATACCCATGATCGTTCTGCACCCAAGCAGGTTACCAAAATAGGAACCCCCGACAAAAAGGATTTGTCACTAATGAAGTAACAACTAAATGGACACCGTAATAATCATATGGTATATCTCCAATTGACCGAGCAATTACCACTGTACTCTACTACCACAAGAATTGCAATGCTCCTGAAAGGTAAATAATTTTAAATCTTTTCAATATACAATAGCTATAAATTATTTAATTTTTATATGATTTCCAGTTACACACCTGTATGGGTTACTGAAATACATCTTACAACTTTCTTCAAGTCAATAGCTTTAATTGCTCAGAAATAATTATGTGCGTAAAAAAGTCTTCGTTTCTTCTATATGGAACGATAAAGAATGTTTATTAACGTTAAACCGTATATATGCTTGCATATATAATATACAATGCAATCGTAAACACACATTGAGAGGATTGATGCTTGGGCGAAATCTGTTATGCTCGACCGCGGCGATACTCTAGTCCTGAAAACACACTTCATCATGATTTTCATATTTGTCCGCATGTGAGCGATGGTTCACCCGGTTAAATCATTTCTTTTTTTTGGGGGGGGGGGGGGTCCATACTTTCAGATAATTTTTAGGAAATATATGTCAGAGTGTAAGTACGGGTTGCAAAAATATCAGTGCGTGACGACAATTTTAACATTAAATAATATATAGTATTCTTATTGATTAGGTGTTCTTTCACCGGGAATGTATTCTTCAATGACTCCTCTATCGAACGATGTACTGAAATCGCCTTTATTATAACAGAAGTAATAACACAATTAAAATCGAAAAGTGTATTGTAAATGTCAGTGCGTGACGCGTGGAATCGCTGAATACTATTGTAATAGATTTTATGGTTGCAAGGAATAAAAGTAAGTCGATACAGAAGTCAAATTGTAAATTAATTGGGAGGGTTCTATAAACGGTTAATCATGCAACGCGCATTAATGTTGAGATTAAGTCATTGCTCTACTCATTCTTTTAAATACAGCAGACAAATTTGGACTAAAGCTGAAACAATGGGAAAGTACGTACGCAGCGTAGTTTAATTAAACCAGAGAGCGTTTCGTACAAAAATGAATTAATATAATGCGGTTCAACTGTCGATTGTGATTAACATTGCGGTTTACGATACGCAACTGTTTTTTGTTACGAGCGTGGACCTTGAAAAGGCACGCCCGAATATGCTTACAAGTCTATTGAGGTTATATATATACGAACAAAAACACCAGAGGTGCAAAAACTGGAGCCAAGTTCTTTAGCCCTAAAAAGGTGTGAAATGGGACGGATGAGCCAAGTTCCTTGGTGACAGCATGTAACAGGAACAAAGGAACTTGGCGCGAGGTGGCAAGGTTCATGATCCTCAAGCTATAAGGGTGGTGGGGATCCTAAAACCCACTACGTCCACCGCCACCAACCCTAAGGCTTTTTCCAGCTCGCGCCAAGTTCCTTTGTTCCTGTTACATGCTGTCACCAAGGAACTTGACTCATCCGTCTCCCA
>JAGDQP010009040.1:0-37500 GCA_022664845.1 Lepisma saccharinum
CTCTCTCTGTCGCTCAATGCGTCCTTTTTACATCCGAAACATCACGGGAAGTAGTTTTTTAATAGTGAGTCTCGAAACCGATTTTTCGTAATTTATACCTCCAATATTCTCGGTAATCCTAACCAGGACATATCTTTTGTCATGTCTATGTAATACTAGTTACATTGGCATGTGGCTTGATAAACACCGCTACCAGAGTTCTTAGAGGCAAAGTAACTTTTAAACAGGGTTGGAATGTATAAAACTAAATGTTTTAAACGTGTTTAAAAGAGAGGCGATTGTTTAAACATTTTGTTTAAAACATGTTAATTTTATTCTTCTTCTTTGGAAGAATTATATTATTTTTAAGAGTACGAAAGGGTGTGTTTTTACCAGTATAACGTATGCATATTTTCCAAAATAATCAGTATTATGGCTCCGCAAACCTACAGGTGGAGACAAAAAAGGCGTTCTTTTGATTTGTTTTTTATCGGTTGAGTGCTAAAAGCAGGAGATATTAATTCGCTATCAATAACATAAAACAAGATGTTCATATTTCAATTCTCCCTTTCTTATTTATTGTGAGAAACTGCCAGAAAAAGAAAAACTTCATAGACATGTATTTGCTTCTATGATTGCATTGCTTATATATATGAGGAAAGACAGTAGTGAGTAACTATGCAGATTTGATAATCATTTCCTATTCTGTGCTTGGAGTATATAAAGATAAAATGAATTTTATGGGCGGTAAGAGCACTATGGCTTACGCCCGTCCCGAGCTTGGAGTATATGTCGGATGGTAGAACTTATTAGGTACTCTGCTTTTTGGCTGTTCGTTTCTAGACTCATTATCAGTTGGCTGCACAGGAAGAAAAAATGATTTAATCTGGACACTTTATTCAAGTTAATCCTTCCGAAGATAATAAAACCGTAAAAGCCAAATTTAGACTGTGTAAAAAGGGACAGGTCTTGTTGCCCGAATGAGAGAACATTTTAAGAAGTGTAATCCAAATCCTGTCCAGGAAACTGGAGAATTCTTCTTCAGTGTTCCCATACTCAGCTCCTATCAAATTGAGTACCACAGAGTCATTGGTATTCCTGGGTACTTTGGGAGGCACAGGCATCTGAGCGTGGGACTGACCACCCCACCTTACTTTGTGCCGTTGGTCGAGAATACATGAATCGCTACCTCCATACCCCCCCATGCGTCTGTCACGGAGCGTGCGCATTGCACAGGGTATACCTAGTGTTGCAAAAAAAAAAAAAGTTTATCAGTTCTTTTTTTAATGTCGGTTTTTTTTTCACACAGCAAGTATTTGGTGCTTAACGCTGCAGATAATCAATGTAATGCGCAGGATTCGAGTTAAGCTTTCACTCATTCACCCTAATTTACTATTGCTTTGTTTTCCTGCAGTCTTACGAGGCAAATGATGGGATTACTTATGCATTCACTGCCACTTTGCTATGGTTCCTATATCTTCACCCTGACAAACATAAGTAACTAACTAAGGGCATATGGACTAGTTATTTTGTGTAGTTTGTAATAAAATACTAATAAACCTAGAGGGAACTGAAGAAATATTTTGGATTATAGCAAGAACTTAAGTTCCTGGAGATAATTTAACTTCCAGACATCTTTACTGTAAACTGAAAAAGTATGAATTCTTACCGAAAAATGATCTTATCCCGTATATACAGGGTGATTTTCATAAAGCTCATGGATTTCATTTGGTTCTAGAATTTGTAAATGAAGTCCGATTTTTATGCGGTTTGTGGCAAATGAACAAGGATGGATGGGAAATTTATGGGACTATGTTTACCGGTTTAAATTCATTCCGGGTAATATCGTCCACGCCTCAACAGAAACAGCAAATATTCACCAATGTATCTTACGCGTTGATGCGGTGCGGACCTTTGAGTTTCCTCCTGTAGATGTCAAGGTCAACAAGAATCAGGAAATTGGGCCGTTGTATTGTATTTTTAATTGTCGTGCTGTAAAGTTGTGAGTACAGTTCTGTGCAATAGCATTACTGTGATCAAGACACAGTGAGAATGGTGTACTCTTTGCAGGAACGTGTGTTTATCGTTAAAAGTTTTTGGAAAACAGATTCTATTGTTGCAACGCAAAGGGCATTTAGAAACAAATTTACCTCACGTTCTGCCCCAGACAGAAACACAATATTGTCGCTAGTGAAGAAACAGGATCGCTTTGAGTGAGACAGGGAAGCATCGGACCCCGCGGGCGGGTGTTGTGGAAGTTGTCCATGCTCGACTCCTGAGGTCGCCCACGAAACCTCTCCGTCGTTTGTCACAAGAAACCGACTATAGCTATTCAAGATGTCACAAGGCAGCGAAAACTGAACAACTAAGACCATACAAAATTACAGCTGTTCAAGAATATTGAAGGATCCAGATAAAGATAAACGTGTTGTTTACTGTAATTGGTTTTTAATGTTCATTGTGCGCAATCCTGATGTTCTGAAAATAACGTAGTTTACTGATGAAGCCTGGTTTCATCTATGTGGGTACAATAATTCTCAAAAAGAAGGTTATGGGCAGCAGATAATCCACATAGTCTAATGGGAATTCCGTTGCACGCACGCAAAGTTGGGGTATGGTGCGTTGTCTCAGCATCACGTATAGTGGGACCATTCTTCTTCAATGAAACAATGAACATAGAGCGGTACAGGGCAATTTTCATGGAATTTGTTGAAAGGTTGGACGACACTGAACTCACACAGAGTTATTATCAACACGATTGCAACATGCCACACATCACATGACAGTATGGCCTTGATTGAAAGTTTCTTTGAGAATAGGGTAATTTCAAAGGGATTGTGGCCTCCGAGGTCTCCGGACTTGATTATACCTGACTTCTTTCTGTGGGGTTTACTAAAGGGACGTGTGTACAAAAACCACCCTACATCCTTTGAAATGTTGAAGCAGAACATTACCACTGAAATTGCAAACATTAGCAAAGAAACATTACGTCTGACAGTCCTTAACATGGAACGGCGTGTTCTACTTTGTCTACAGGAAGGAGGCGGACATTTTCAGCATCATCTCTAAAGTTAAGATGTTATGTCTTCTTTGTGCCATAAATTTTATGTTTATGAGTGATAACACAAAGACTGCATTTCCATTCTGCAATTCCGCTTCAAACAAATCCGAAACCTCATTCCAATGTACACTGGTGAATATTTGCTGTTTTTGTATTTACTTACCCGGGATGGATTTAAACCGGTAAGCATAGTCCCATAAATCTCCCATCTTTCCTTGTTCATTTGCCACAAACCGCATAAAAATCGGACTTCATTTACAAATTCTAGAACCAAATGAAATCCATGAGCTTTAAAAATCACCCTGTACAATAGGTTACTATTTTTTATTATAATTACCGTCCGCAAAAATCAATTATCTTTAGCTCAAAATCCGGGGAAATAACCTGCTTCTATTCAAGAGCAGAGATAAAGGTTTGAGTTTGCTAGTACATTGTATTTCACTATAAAAAACTCGGTGGCATTGCTCCCTAATGCTCCGGGCTCCAAGCCTTGCTCCATACTGTGAAAATATGGGTCAGTGTAACAAACACAGTGTAACAGATAGAGACAGTACAACAAAAAATATTTTATGTTATATGCATATTTAAAGAGTTGTCAAAATGCGTAATGAATACTCTTGTAAAGAAGCAACTGCATATAAGTTTCTTCTAATGAGTCTGTTGCAATAGGGCTCTGAGAAGTGCTTTATTGAAAGCATAGGAATAGCTATCGGCACGTAACAACAGTATGTGGGCCATTTGAAAAATTAAATTTTAAAATAGGGTGGCAATGCTGACAACTGGGTGCTTAGGTACAGGGAACAACCACAGTATGTTTCGATTATGTCGAATATATATATATATATATACTCAAAGCTTGGTGCGGATACGTCGAACTGAATGGAAGTAGTAAATATTTAATTTCTAAAATTGATTGGCAACACTGTCAACTGTGGAACCTGAAGTACCACTATGACGCGTCTCAGTACGTTAATAAAAGGTTTGGTCCTAATACGCTCAACGATATGGAAGCAATTAAAACTTTTATTTTCTGAAATTGGTTGGCAACAAAGGTAACTGAGAGCCGGAAATACCCACATGAACTGTCCCAGTACCGAATGCACATGTCAAACGGTAACAAATATAAAATCTAGATTTTTTATCGTTTGGCAACCCTGACAAACTACACTGCCTGGAGTGCCTGTATGAGCTAATGAACATGCATGTCAAATTTAGTGTAAATCAACACGTAAGTGTAGATTTGTGTCATTAAGGGCATTTCTATAATTTAAATTTTAAAGTAGACTAGCAACGCAGACAACAGGAGTGCTTGAGGTCGAGGACACCCAAAACTTTCTTCTATTGTATTGAATGATGTTTACGCTAAGTTTGGAGCAGATACGGTAAGGAAGATTTTTAATATTTTTTTTAAGTTGGCAACACTGAGAACTAGACAACCCGGCATCTCGCATATATAAAAATATTTATAATCTAGGGTTTAATTTAAGTTTTATTTCTTCTTAATTGCCTATATAAGAGTAATTCTTGCTTAAAGAGATGTTAGCAGTATTAGAAATTGCTGCCTCGAAAAAAAGCCTCATTAAAAAAAAAAAAAACTGAAATTTCAGAAAAAAAGAACGTTTTTTCCTATGTACAACACTAAGTATACCTTTATTTTTTTACCTTTTAAATGACTTTGTCACTGAATTTTCATAAATAGGAAATTTCATCAAATTTGGTAAAATAGAACCTACAATTTCTAGTAAGTACTTATGAATTGACCGAAAGTGTGATTGAAACGTTATAGAGGCTACTGCAGATAGAGTACATATCATAATCCCTACCAATTTTTTATTTTTAAGAAATTGTTCAAAACGTTTTGAACACTTTTTCTGCAGTCTATAAAATACGTGTTTAAAAAAACAAGAAAATACGTTTTAAACATACGTTTTGTTCTTATTTTTTTAACATGCTTTTTTCCAACTCTGCTTTTAAAATGTGTGATTTTTTTTTTTTTTTTTCAAAATTATTGGTGGTTTTATAACCAGTTTTAGGTTATGTTCTTTGAGGATCTTATAAAATTTGTAGGTAATGGTGTGATAGAAGGAAGGAAATACCCATCAATTTAGAGCAGTATTGCTGCTGCTCGCATTCTGTTGATTGAAATTCTTTTTTGCTTTATGATACCATTTAAATAGACAAAAAGATGTCCAGGTTAGGATTACCGAGCATATTAGAGATCCAGAAAACGAAATCCCAGCATTTAATAGCTACTTGCAATGATGTTCCGGACGTAAAACTGATAAAAAGGATAGATTCTGCGACAGAAAGAGTTATCTATGAGAGCTAATTTATAAATAAAAAATAAACTGAACAATGATCGCAGTATTTCGAATAAAATTTGATATCTTCTGTTCAAATAATAGTTTTTTTTTTATTTAGACAATATAAAATTTAGTTTTCTTTAATTTACACACATTAAAAGATTCAGACAATATTCCTTTCATCTTTCAGCTACATTGGATGTACAAAGTTGATTTTTAATTACATTCTTTAATATGATTCCTTCTGTCACATTTGGTAAGTCTTTCACTTCTTTAACTGGTGCATGACCTGCTCAAGATGGTAACCAAAGTTCACCGTTGTTTCGGCTCTTACTTCTTTCATTTCATATAATGGTTAACAATCTCAGTAAAAAAATTTCTATAGTCAACATGTCCACCCAATGAATCTAAGCTCGAAAATGTTGATATTCTTTGTGTCTTATTTTATTATTGTGTGGTTTGAAACTTGAATAGACGAGGATCCTCGTTACCTGCACAATGTATAACTAACTCTATGGCTTATGGAAGTTCATTGCCATACAATATACATATAGTTAACTAAAAATTGAAACATCACCAAAAGGGGGTCTCCAGCCTAAACATATTTACGTTAGTTACTAGCTGATTTGCCTGCCCGTTGGTGCGTGGCGATTCAAATACGTTGGCAATATTACTACTACTACTACTACTACTAGATACACTACTTCAAAAACTACAACTACAGCTATTATTATAACAACAACCACAACAACAACTACTACTACTACTACTAAACACTATTATTATTAGTAGTAGTAACATTAATTGTCCATATTTTAAGTATCACTATAAGTATACCTTAAGTAGTACCTAGTACTACTTAAGGTATAATAGTACTAGTATACTTAGGTACTAGTAGTCCATACCTTAAGTCTACAAAAAATTTACGTTACAGCAATCAAAATTTGTATAATTTCTTCAAAATATTTATTTATGAATTTCATTGCTGTTTTAGATTAAAAATGAAAACAATGTATTTACACCATTTTTATTAACAATGAAATTACTGTTTTTATTAAATAGATCGTAATACGGTCACTTCTGGTGACGTAAACTCTATGTTCTGCGCCGATCCCAAGGAACACGTATGCAAAATTTGGTGGAAATCTATGCACGCATGTAGATTTGTATATCGAGTTTTTACATACATTTGTAAAGTACAAACATCGATTTACATATATTAGAGTTGGGTCGATACCAGAATTTCTAGATACCGATACTTATTTCTGACCTTCGATAGTTCCTTTAACATTGTTCTTAAACGCAAATGATACATATTTAATTAAGTAATATATAAAATAGAGATAGGTTGATACCAGAATTTCTCGATACTGGTATTTATTTTTGCCCTTCGGTACTTGGTACTTTCTCCAACATTGTTCTACCCCACACAGCAGAGGCACATTCTAGGAATAGGTGATGCTACAAATATTCCACGGATATTCTACGATATTCTTGGTACATGCGTAGAATATTCTACGAATATCTGAATGTCCGGAATGAGCGCATATCCTAAGGATATCCCAAGTATAATCTACGAATATGTCGAGAAAAATTATATTTTGGAGTTTATTTTCGTAATATTCCTGAAAATCCAACCCACAATATTCTTTTAATAATCTAAAAAGAATTTCCTAGGAATATTCTTATTTGATCCAAAATATTCTGGGACGTTGTACGCATATTGTGGATCTAAATCGAATATCCGTGGTATATTCTGTGCTATTTGAGACAATGCAAATGATACATATGTAACCTAAAGTAATATATAAATGTTTTTTTATCGTTTAACGTTTCTACAGTATTATCTGTTTCTATCTTAAATACAATAATTTTGAATAATTTGATCTTAAATAGTGACATCGGTGAGCGTAAGGTATTCTGTGGTATTAACATATTCCTCATAAATGCATACAACTCGGTTAAAATGACATTCGGTTATAACGATACAATTTTGAAGTCCCTTGGATGCCATTATAACGGAGATCTACTCTATAACATTATTTACAACTTTGTTTTACACAAGAGTGGAAGTCGTCTTTTTTAAAATTTAAAACTTAAAGTTAATACTGCTTTCACTTAATAAGGTATATCAAAATATAATAAAAACAGCAATAACATCTAAAATTACTTTTCAATGACTGGGTGTTATAGTTTCTTTGCTAAAGAATACGAGCATTTTCCCTCTATCGCAATCAAGTTGACTTTTGTCACACTTTCTCTGTCACTTCTGATTGTTCACTTTTGAGGATTGTGCTCATCAGAGCCAGTCGATATGGACAAACCTAGGCATATTACTCTCTCTCTCGCTCGCGCTCCATCGCTGACACACACAAAAATATTAGGAATCTAAGTATTATTATATAGGGTTTTTAAAGGATGGGCTAGTAGTTGTTTGGAGTTTCAAACCTCATCAAATCAGCATTGTGTCCGGCATGGACCCGTTCTTTACCCTCTTTTTTTCACGCACATTTGACCTATAGTACAAATTGTGTGTTCTTATTTTATGACGGTATGTAGATATCTGTATGTGTGTTTGTGGCACACAAAAAGTACATATAGGAGAAGGCCGAATAGGCAATAGGTGAAATTGTAATAGAAATGAAAGGATTTGTACCTATGTAATATATTGGCAAAAATCACGAACACAATATCACCCACAACACCATATAAAGTCACTTGTAACACACGTTCAAAATTTAAAGGAATAAAAAACAACATGGCGGATCACCACATCAAAAACAATTGACGACGTTCTGCGCGTGAGAATCAGGGTTCGGAAATTATGTTTTGTGTGGAAAATTGAGCTGATACAATAATAAATAAATAAATGAAAAATAAAAACTGGGACTCAGTAAGGGAAACGTACTCAGGAAAGTGGAATACAGTATAGAAATTACAGTCGGAGAATGTGGAACACTGTACAGAAAACGTAGCCCGAAAAAATGTGGGTAATGGTATAGTAGGAAACCACCTATTATATACATATGGCAACATGACACCGTTGGCAACATGGCGTCTTAGCCCAAGTCCCGCACCAGTCTGCCTGGTCCTTTCTCTCTCCTACCACGCGAAAATATGTTTGCGAAACGCTGCCCCTTTTCTATTGTGTTTGTGATCCTTTTTTCCCCACCTGTTTTACCATATGACGGGTTGGAGAAATAGAGGGGATTAGTCCATTTTTTTCATAATTTGCAGGAGAGCATTTTAAAGTTGGACTGATCTCCTTTATTCCGCTTGGTTTATTTTCTTTTGACTTTTATTTTCACGTGGACTGAACCTCGTTATTTCCCATCTGATAATTGTGTTGCAAAGCTTATGTTGAAGTGTTTCATATAGCATTAAAAACCAAAAAAATCCCGAAAATGGACTTATCTCCTTTATTTCTCCATCCCTTCATATTATATTGAAAACAAAGCGATGATCTCACTTCGAGGTAATTTGTATGGATCCGCCACTACCAAGAGTCAAGACAACAAAAAATGCGGACACAACAGGAAGACATTCCTGGCAATACGAAGTTTGTATAAAAACCGACAACACAATGACACCTCATCGAATCTATTGACCGTTACCATCATCAAGCTACAGCCAACAGACCACGAAGTTCTCGCTGCCGCTTATTTGGTCTCACCTAGGGTTACCAGGCCGAGCCAGGCTCTGGTCACACCAGTCGTTAGAGACATTCATTCAGGGAATGTATGGGCGTCACTTTAGCCAGCACGCCAGCTGGACTTGATTGAACCTGCAATCCACAGTCTCGACTCCAGTTTGTAAGATCCTGGGTTGCATACCAGCAGCTCGCATCATCTGTAGTCCTACCTCGGGTAAGTGAGATCTTTGTCTGCTATGAAAGGCTTTATTATTGAGATGGTGAATTCTGACTGTCCGTCTGCTCTTGATTAAAGGCCCTCTTTGTATATTTGGGTCAATAAATATCCCACTTTGATTTTGGAATGGCTTATGTCATTTGTTCACCCTAGTGCTCTTTCGATCCAGATTTTTATGCCAACCATCCGTTCCGCAATACGCTCCCCGAGTATCCTCCCAGCATCCGCCTCCTTCAGATAACTGATTTCTTTAGTCACACCAAGCGAATGCTTGGATGGTACTCCGACTTTTCGAGACAGGTAATTTCGAAGTCAACATGGTGTCAGCGTCAGGCAATTTTTTTTCTTTCCCCACTTTTCGTTCATGAGCACCAGACAGCAGTCCCCTTTCTTTTCTTTTTAGCCCGCCTACCCACTTTGCATAAGTTTGCTTAAGATTTTTTAAAGGTTGATCCTTTAAAAGTGTTTTAAGTGTTTTTCGAGTTATGTATGAATACGCCGGATGGGAACAAACCCGTCTATAAATCCCAATTTTAACAAGGTCGCGAGCAGCGCAAGACAATTGCAGGCACAGTTAATTGATTTATTTTATTTGTAAAATTCTTTGCCTAAACCTTCAGTTAGTTCCACAGCAACTAAAATGCCAGACAAGGATCCACGACCCGAAGGAGCCTCTTTGGCAGAACAGCTGATCCAGTTACGGACACCCTCTCACTTTCTCAGGTTTAGACCCAGTGGCGGTAGATATATTTTTCCTGTCATTCGATAATTTAGTATCTCAATTTAAGTGTTCCAGCGACAAAACAAAGGATGTACTGTACTTATTTCCTTTTTAACAGACAGAGCTTTAGACTATTTTTATACGATATAGCATTCTGCTGATTTTGCTACTAAGAAATATGAAGACATAAAGAAGCAGTTTATTGATGTCTTCAGAGGGATTGCTTGTCCTTTCATGACGGACGAAGTAATCCGCTCGCGTAAGCAGATGATTTGTTGTTCCGGGTAGCGTATGCGTATATCATGACCAAATCTAGATTGATACGCACTTACCTTCCACAAGCTTCCAATTATTTTTTATTAAAGAGTCTCATACAGAGCCTCAGGAGCGATTTGTTCCGGGTAGCTTCGAAAAAAATCTCCACAGTCTACGAGTTGATATCGAGATTCAGAACATAGACAAGAATTATTACGCTGTCCCAATGCCTACAATCCAGTTTTGTTTCCCATGTTATATCCGCCAGCACACGTTGCAACACTAAGGAATTCTATGACATCGTATTTAGAACAGCAACTAGCTCAGTCATCTGTTACAAACGGTTCCTTCCACATATATCTGAAGTTCAACCTTCGCCAACTGCGCTCCCTTTTCACAGGCTATACCGTCTCCCAATACCACAAGTAACACCACCAAACCCAAGTTTGGACAGCCTGCAGAATAAAACAGAATGCCTTGAAGGGATGATTCAGACAGCCCAAGCCCCTAAGGCACCCGCCCAACCATCAACGTCTATACAATCGGGCGATACAGTGGACTCACTGTGTTCGAAATCGTCCCAACTTGTGTTACACTTCGAATCAAGTACAGCAGTCGCGCCAGAAATAATTATCGGGGTAGGGGTAATAATAGGAAACCACCCTCAAATAGGGGCCCAATCATATTACAACTACCAAGGAGAGAACCACATTGCAAAGATTTGTATATGCGAGGTAGAAATAACAACAATAATTCCAACCAAGAAAACTAAAACGGACTCAATTCGGAAAGGTGTGACGATATACGAGTTAGGAAATTACAGTCCCAATTACGGTACGTAATAATCTCTCATTTATTACGGCCAACATTGATAACAAACCATATCAATTTCTAATTGATGGGGGCAACCAGTGTTTTAATTTTTAATCCAGCTTTACGTCCAAAAATGTGAAGCAAACATCACTTAAAGGAATAGGGGAGAATAGGGTAGGGTAGTAAGTAACGAAATAGCGTTGGTCAGTTTGAAAATTAATGCTAAGACGTTTCGCCACCTATTTCGTTTATGTTCTTCGGATAAAAATTACGCCATTTTGGGAAGGGCCTTTTTACAGTTCCAATTCCCTGTGATTGATCATAAATTAAACGAATTATGTATAACACGCTTTGGTCGTGCACCAGATTCTGCATTTTTTAGGCCCCGCCAGAAATTATGTTGTCCCGGACACTTTCAGAAACTGGTCGTATCAGATAGACCGAAAATATGGGTAACAAGACAGATCAAACGCAAACCTAAGGCAACCCTAAGCGTACCAGTTAAAACTGAAAATTTCCAAGGACGTGACGAGCACTTAGATCTTAGAACCCTAGGAAGACATACTAAGTTCCATTGGACTGCAATCTGTTCCCATTATCCTTTCCGCCCAACATTCGAAAATGATAATTTTTAATACCATAAAGGAGACTAAGTCTACCACGATATTCCGCCATTGGAACTCGTGTTCTATGCGAAATAGTTTCCACATTCACAAAAACGATCCGGAGGTCGATCTGGCCAATATATCATCATTTTCATGGATGAAGGTATCTGAAAAAGAGGAAGAGGAAATTCGAAAACGTCACCAATTTCATTCTAAATTAGCAGATCCAGGTATAATCAAGTGCAATCCTAATTTGTCTGACGAACAAATGCATCAATTACACCAACTTATTCGTGAATTTGCAGATGTCTTTTACTGGTCTTCAGCATGTTTTGGGATGATTTTCCTCCTGAAGCACCACATCGACGTTGGAGATGGTGGACCAGTGAACGCTTCCTATACACCTCCGCCGAGAAATAAAAAACAATTACAGAAACTGTGCGAACAGAAGATTATTGAACCTTGTATGGGTAGTAGCTGGAATAATACTGTGATGCTTGTAAAAAAAAAAGACGGACAGTCTTACCGTTTTGTGTGTGACCTGCGTCAAATTAACAAGATAATTAAATCTATAGGGACTATCTACCCTAATATTGAAGAAATTTTTACCAATATTGATGGAAAGAAATATCTTTAATCTCTTGACCTTTCGCAGGCCTATTTTTCTATACCACTTACGGAGGAATCTAACACTTGAGACTTTATCATAGCCTCCTGTAGCTAGTTTCACCACAAGGCTTGCTCAATGGGCCTTAAAACCAGGAGTTCTCAGCTCAGTCTACTGATGCAAATGGTAACAGTAGGAATACCACCCTCAGTCCTAAGCCATTGCATGGATGACGTGATTTTCCACGTATCATCCTGGCGTCAGACCCTCCAACTCATAGAAATTCTTTTTCTAAGACTTCGGTATGCGAACCTGCGTCTTAAAATCTTTAAATCTCTTATTGGGTATCCCAAGCTAAAAATTCTAGGAAACATTGTGTCTGAAGAATCCACCGAAATATCACCGAGAATTTTGTCCCTAATTTCAAATTTTTCCCACCCCTAGAACAAAGAGAAACATTAAGTTCTTCTGTGGGGTTCTCAATTTTGTCCGCCGACACACCCCTAATTTTGCGATACACTGTTCACCCTTGTTTCATCTGTTGAAAAAGGATATCAAATTTTATTGGTCAGACGAGTGCGAGGCTAGTTTCAATTTAATAAAACAGTTGATTACATCAGCCCCAATTCTAATACCACTTTCTCCAAAGAAAACTCATGCTTTATCGATTCATCTTTTGAAGGCATAGGTGGTTTTGTTTCAGTACAGAGGATGACCTCCTCCATCTTGTAGCGTTCTGCTCTCGACGCATAATTCTCAGGGAGAAAAACTACAGTATTCTAGACCTGGAAACCACAGGCGCGTATTATGTTTATAAAACATTTAAGTATTTCCTTGAAAGTTTTTTCAGACAATCTTGCCCTCAATTATCTCCGCACCTCAAAAAAATCTTTCGGGAAAATTCGCCAGGTTGCCTATCTTTTTTTCCGATTTCGATTTCGAAATAACTCATATCTCAGGGCTAAAGCACTCACTCGCGGACGAGCATTAGCATATGCCCCGTAGATCCGCCTCCAAAAGAAGAAATAGATTTTTCAGCCTGCTGTTCTTCACTTTTCTCTAGAAACAAAAGAACTCTAATGGAAGCGGCGAAATGATTATTTCCACAGAATCATAGTAATCCTGGAGAACCCCAAAATCTGACAGAATATCCTCAGGAATTCCACCGCGTAAAGAAACAGTACGCCCTTATCTTCACACCCTCCCCATGAAATTACCAAATTACCTTGTGCTGTAGGTCTTTAGGCATACACGGAAGGTAGCGTGTTCTCTTAGCGAAACGATGGATTTTGTAGATGCTTAAAAAACTTTTTCTCCCTTAGGCAATCGTTTCTTTTTCCCAGCAATGAAGAAAACAGTTATGTATTGCATCGAGAGGTGCCTCACACGTCAGGTAGCCAAACTATCAAATGGGAAGAAGCCCCACACTTTGCAATCTACCCCCTTTTTCGCGTGAACATAGATTGCAAAGGGTCTCTGCTGCCCAGCAACTCATTACGATACGTCCTTGCAATCATGGACGCTTCGACCCTTTTGCCATTACTATACCACTACGGAAAGTAACAGCAGAAACAGCGTAAGATGCTCTAGTCCGCCATCTATTTTCGAACTTTGGAAAACCTCATATTATATCGTGGGATCGTTCCTCGGCCCACTCCTCTGACCTCCTGAAAGAATTGGCCGAGAGGACCGGAGTCCACCTATCGTTTGGTCCCACGGAAGATCACTTTCAGATGGGAATTGCGGAGAAATTCAATTCTTCGCCTTTCAATCTTATACATCCTTGGACTATAAACAGTCAGCCAGCATGGTCCACCTACATGCCACTGGCCATCTTTACTTACAATACTAGTCATCACGATGACCTGGGACAGTCACAGTTCTTCACCTTGATGGGGTTCCACCCTACCCTTCCACTCGAAATCGAACTTGGAACTGTCCCGGAAATCATTTTCAACACGAAAAAATCTAGCCCAACTAGAGTACATAAGAAGCCCATAAATCGCTTGAAAAAAGACTTCAGATCTAAGAGATGCAGTGATCAACATACGAGTCACCCGACCTACCAGCCCGGGGACAGGAATGTAATCTGCAACACCAGTCCAAAAACGAACAATTCGAAATGTCTGGGCAATCTGTATGATATAAAGGCGACAGTGTTACGCCAGACTGACCAGAACACGGGCATCGTGAAATAAAATCACCCGCGAAAACGAAAAGATTTAGTGACCATCGGCCGGATCAAGCCCTTCCACCCGCCCGCAGAGGAAGATCACCAAAGCACACCAAGGACCGACATGGCTCCAGACCTCCAGAAGAGAATCACACTTTGCACACATCATCGAACTCGCCAAAGGACGACATCCCTTTCAGTCAGTATCATCCGTGGCAGTACAGACTGATTCCGAACTCTCAGCTTCTTTTTGTAATGACCGCCCCTGGTAGTTACCTGGACCTGACCTTTTTTGACGGAGACATCATGTTAAAAAGCAGACGGACCGACGGAGATCATTATCCCAACGCCAGCAAGCGTCTCGCAAGATTTCACGAGCCTCTATCCAACATCCCCTACCCCTACACCCCCCACCCATTACCTGCGAGCCGCTACTAAAGTTCCACAATCACCACCACCAAAGGACATATGGACAACAATGATTCAGTGATGTACCCCAAAGTATTATATTGGTCCCAACATGAACGCTAATCCACAAGCGCATAATGGTTCCTTGAAAGATGTGTGAAATATATTTTAGTGTGCATATACGAGTGACTGTCTCTATTAAGTGAATAGTATCATCGAAAGAGTGCTGACAGATTTCTGTGCTGTGCCTAGGATTTGACCGGTTTGTTACCATTCTCAATTCTATTTAAGCCTTCTCCATATACCTGTCTTATTTCTAAAAGTTTCCTGTTTTCTCCCTTGATCACCACTAATTCACTTTCCAGTTTGTTTATCTTATTCTAATCTTTTCTCAATTTTCGAATCTCTACTTCCATTTTATCCTTATCCTGTTCTAATCGATTTCTTTCTTGGATTACACAGAGTAATTTCTAGATTCTTCTACATCCAATTCCAGTTTTCGGTTTTCACTTTCTATTTGTTCTTGTTTTGATTTTAAATCTTTTATTTCATTCTGTAGGTCAGTAATTTTATAATTTTCATTTTGTTTCCTCTCCTAAAGGAGAGAAAAGTTATTTTCCGTTGCAGATTTTCAATTCGTCTCTTCTTGATATTTCTCCTTTATTTCCCTTAATTCTTCATCCTGATCCTCCGAAACCAGAGCATTCTTCATTATCTCTATTTCTAATCTGTGAATTTCAATGTGTGCTGCCATTAGTTCATCCCTCAATGTTAAAATTTGGCCCTCAAAGTTACCAATCCTTACCATCCAGATTACAAGTTGCGTTTTATGCTTCTATCTTATTAGTTCTTACCCTAGATTTATTTAAAATGTTATCAATGAATCTAAGACTCCCCTGATATCCATCAAATAGTATATCCAAGTCTTCCTCTTCTACTTCTGTTCTTTTTCTTTTTCCGTCGTAACTCTGGATGATCGTAACGAGTTTTGTTCACCTTGGGTTACAGATGCATCTATATTCCTTAATGTATGTACGTTGTTAAGCGTACTTGTAGCTCCTCCACCCCTTGCAATAATCGTGGAATGCGGAGAAATTCCGTCTGGAATTGAATTTTCTTCTCTAGTTCCCTGCAATATTGAATGATCTAAAGTATTTTTATCTTCCTTTTGCATTTCCGTTTTCATTTTTTCTATGACTGTATTATTCAATTCACTCTTCGATTTATCCATATTCTGATAGTCTATTCTACATATTCTGACACTACACAACTTACCACTACTGCCTTCCATATTTCTTTAACTTTGGCTGTTATTGTGTTCCATTACATGGCAGTACTCTTCCTTTTCTTTTCCTACTCCTTCGATCTTCCTATTCGCCTCCTCTTCTTTATCTTTCAACTCATTATCTCCCTCTCCGATATCTTCTAATAACCTCTCATTCGGATTCTTTCTAACCTCTCTTAAGTGATATAATGAAATATTACAAGTCAAAGATCAATCAAGAGAAGAAGTGACCAAAGCCCACTAATAGGTCCGAAAAGTATCTGGGATAAAGATTTTTTTAAAAATTAAATATCTTAAGTTAATACAAGTTTTAAAATTAAATCAGTCTTTACCAAGTTATCAACCAAAGTAAAACCTTTAACTGATAATATTTGCTATAACAACTAAAGTTCTTCACTTCAAGTTCCTCAGTTCCTAGTTGGCAGAATGATATAATTTTCAGCAGAAAGTTACTGAATAGCCCTCTCAAGTTTATTTCACACCACTTATATACTCACAAACACCCTATCAGCAAAATCATGCACCAAAATAGGATGAAAGCGAAGAGAAAAATAGTTCATCAATAAGTCACCTAGAAGATTATTAACTGTTATGATAACTTTTGATCGTTATAACTGTTATGAAATATCACTGTTATTTATAACTTGCAGAGATTACACATACAAAATACAATCAGCACGATGTTAAGCAATCGCAAAATGAGGACCGCAATTTACCGTAATTCAACCAAACATAGTACCAACCGAAACAGAATCAAAAGTTGAATTACTTTAACTATTATAAACTTTTAATTGGAGAACTCCTGACTGAGTTATCAGGCAGAGAAAAACTTTTAACGAAAATTAGTTGCTCTGGCAAACAAAATTTTTCTATCTCAGATATCTCGGCTACTGTTCGGCGTATTAATATGAAACTTGGTAAGAAAGTTTACCATAAGTCTATCTTCAATCTGCCATGCACTGCTTTCAATTCGATCACAATTTTGCTTTATAGAAATTCACAATTTACAGTTAATTCACAGATAACAACATTTACTTACACATATATCCAGTTACTACCGCATAACTTTAAGAACGCATTCCTTGCAGTCAAAAAGAACAAGATAACACAGACAGTCACTTCCAGTCATCACCAAATTATTACTAAATTTCTCATACATGTAAATTTCTGCGAATTAAAAGTCTATATGATTCCCAGATTTGTTGACCATTTATAAGCAAAGCTGTAAATATTCTTCTTCTCTGCCTTCAGCCAAACTTCTCATAGACTGTGTGACCGCTCAAGATGAGTGAAAAGAGGAATTCACACAATGCAAATGGCGGATGTTATGGAGTCTAGAAATGCACTTAGAATGTAAAAAAATGTCACCTACCTTGAGCTATTTGTTCAAAGAAATAGCATAAAGTACACTTACTATCCTTCCTGTTATATATTTCAAGTTTAATGTCTATTTATCGTAGAATCACTTTACAAGGATGTCAATCAATCTCGGAGGTGAAGATCAACGGGACTGTTTACATTTTAACTTTTCACCTATCTTATATAATTTTCTTCATTTTCTCCAGGGATATCACACATATGATACATTAATAGTTCATGGTCGATTTGTAATAGTTTGAAGCACTTCCAGAAAAGATTTCTGTTAAAATAATTAAAACACTGGGAGCTATAAGTTCAACTACAAAGAAGTGGTTGGTATCCTTGATGTAGGAACGGAGAACCTGGTCAAGGAAGGCGGAGATTCTTTCAGTGGGAGAGCCAATACTGGAAAGGATACGTCTGCCGGGATTATCAGGTTTATGGAGTGTGGGAAGTAGGTAAAATTTAGGGGTTCTGGGATTGTCAGGACAGAGTGTAGAGAAGTCAAATGCGATAGCCCCTCATGGGGTCCATGCGCTTGAAGGCTGGTGCGGATCCTATTAAGGAAGGATTAGGTGGGATCTTCCTCGAGGGGACGGTAAAATGTAGGATCGGAAAGTTGTTTGCAAACTTCGGATTGGCAGTCAGAGTAATTCATGACTACCGTGGTGGATCCCTTGTCAGTCGGGCGTATAATGATGGTCGGATCAGAACGAAGATTGGAGACAACTCTTCGTTCAGCAGTGATGAGGTTGTGATATGATAGGAACGTATCAGTGAAGCCAGGGTTAGCAATCTGTTTGGAGAGGAAGGAAATGTACAGTTCAACAGGATGGTTTGGAAGGAGAGGGGAGGGTCTTCACTAGAGGGAGGAAGGAATTTGCGGAGGCTTGGAGGGGTTTTGGTGTCAGAATATCTGGCCTGAAAGGTGTCAAATGAGTGCACCAGTGGTAGTGCCACCTGAGGTTACTGGCAAAGGTGAGGAAATCATTAAGTAGGTTGGCTTGTTCAATATGCCGACAAGGAAAGGCCGTACGAAAGGATTTTTGTGTTCGGTATCTGAAAATGTGCGGGAAGAAAGGTTAAGAACAGGCTGTGGGCGTTTAGGATTTTTTAGTTGGTTTAAGGTAGCGGATTCACTTACGTGGTTACTTTTGAATCTCTGAGGGGCAGAGGTTAGGTTGCTCCGGCAATTGCTAAGAGAGGTCGAATCAGGACGACAAATTAAAGGGAGGTCAGTAGGATAGAGGGGGAGGGGTGAAGGGAGAGGCAAGGGAAGAGAGAAGCCTTGAGAGAGGGCAGAAAGACAAAGTCGAGAAAGTTTGGAAAGATGTTTGGATCTCAGATTAAGCAAGAGACGGGAAGCATCAGTTAGGGTTTCGTATATGTTAGAGATGGTAAGGAAAGCAGGATTTTGATGAGAGACTGAGGTTCTATGGAGAGTTCTAAGGCCTGGTGAAAGTGTAACGAAAGTGCTAGGGTGGTCAGATTAACAGAGGTGTATCTGTAGAAGGGAAAAAGCGTTTGTCGATCGGATGGCGAGAAACCGGAGAGGGGGATTTTGGGAGTTAGGCATCTAGATGTAAGTCCTAGGTGAAGGCAGGATTGGAGGAATTCAATATGTGAGAGACTGCGGGAAAACTTAAGTGTACTGGTGCGCAAACGGGTAATCCAAAACAAAATAGGATTCGAGGACATGATGCTGGTAGGAGTGAAGAAAGTAAAGTAAAGGCGAAAAAGGAGGTACAGGGAAGTCAATTAAATGGAAGAGAAAATTAAAACATAAGAAAAGAAAAAAAATAACTCAGAGAGAGAAGAAAATACTACTAATAAAAGAAAATAAGAATAAAACACGAAGGAGGAATAAGTTAGAGTAAAACAAGGAAACAAGCAACAAAGGTGGAAAACCTCAAAGGAATGTGGAAAGTAGCTCAGGACAGAATGACAGGAAAACACAAAGGACAAAGAAATTTGTGTGGTGACCACGTGGCCGGAACAAAGAAAGACCAACGGGGGAATATATAAGATGATAAAATAGGTAGAAAAAAGTACTTACATGTTGGAATATCAAGACAGGTGTACAGGAAGTTCACAAACACAAAGAGAAAAGCAACACACGTTTCGCAAAAGCGTTTTCAACTGGTAGGAGAAAAAATGGACAAAGCGGACAAGTGCGGGACTGGTGTTCAGGATACGCCATTTTGCCAAACTGATGCTGTTGCGACCCATTGTCTCTACACTCTGCCCTGACAATTCCAGAACCCATAAATTTTACCTACTTCCCAAAATTCACAAACCTAGTAATCCCGGCCGGCCCATCGTTTCCAGTATTGGCTCTCCCACTGAAAGATTCTCCGCATTTCCTCCATCTCCAACCGTTTGTCCAGGCTCTCCCTTCGAACATCAAGCATACCAACCACTTCCTCTCAACAATACATTCTGATATCACCTGATACCATCTTAGTTACAGCCGACGTGACATCACTGTATGCAAATAATATCCACACTCATGACCTCGCTGCCCTTGAACACTTCCTCGAGACATGCTCCAGTCCTAGTAAACCCAGTACACCATTTCTGCTTCAGCTGCCTTACTTTGTCCTCAACATGAACAACTTCACATTGAGAACTACAATTTACTGCAAATCAA
Organism: Lepisma saccharinum; assembly: GCA_022664845.1. Taxonomy (NCBI): domain Eukaryota; kingdom Metazoa; phylum Arthropoda; class Insecta; order Zygentoma; family Lepismatidae; genus Lepisma; species Lepisma saccharinum. Next base: position 20,089 of record JAGDQP010009040.1, read on the forward strand.
AGGCACAGCCATGAGCAATCGCATGGTCCCTTCCTACGCCAACCTTTCCATGGAACGCCAGAAGACCCAATACCTCAACTCCACACCTCTCAAACCTTTCGCCTGGCTTCGCTATATCGACGATATTTTCTTGATCTGGACCCATGGACAAGAGTCTGGAAACATTTCTGCAAAACCTCAACTGTACCTTTCCCGTCAAGTTCACCTGGTCCTTCTCGAGAGAACACACAACTTTCCTTCATGTGGATGTCTGAGTCGAGAATAATTGACTTGAGGCAGGTGTTCACATCAAACCTACCAACAATATGCAGTATCACCATTTCAAAAACTCCCATTCATACCATACCAAACGCTCTTGCTGTCCGGGGCTCCCGCATCTGTTTCTCTGATGACCTGCTCCAAAACTATTTCAGTACTCTCTCCTCAGCTCTCACTGACCGTGGATATCCCAAATACCTCATCCGTAAACAACTGGACCGTGATCGTAGTCACCCAAACTTCAACCGACCTCCCCGCGAAGTTCCCTCCGCCCCCAATCTTCTCACCGAGTACCACGCCTTCAGGCCCTTCAAAAGCTCCTCAAACTGGCACACCCCATACTCACTGCGTCACCTGAAACTGAGAGTTTTCCCGTTGTGCCCCAAAATAATCTACCGCAGACCTGCAGATCTCAACATGATTCTCACCAGAACTAGATCAATCCCGTCTCTTCCCTCCAAACCTGGCAAGTGCAATAGACCCCGCTGCAAAACCTGTCCTATTTTTGATTCCAGGCCTTTGTACATCGTGCCACTCACAAGACGTACTCTTTCCGACACTCCGGCAGTTCATATCTTCCAACCTCGATTATCTCCTACTCTGTAACATATGTTCCGCCTTCTCCATTTGGCGAATCCCAAACTCCTCTCACATTCCGCATCAATAACCTTCGCTACTCCTCCAAATCTCAACTTACGCACCTCCCCATACCTGAACACAATTCTTATCACGGCTACACCTTTGACGAAAGCTTTCGACTCATTATCCTGAACCTTGACTCAGCTGCCAGTTAGAAAGAGAACGGAGCAGACGTACAGTCGTACATCTCAATACTTTCCGCCAACCATGAACCCGGCCTCTACCGCCTGTAACTCCCTGCAGCGCCGTCTTCTTCTTCCTTTCTTTACTTTGTTCCGTCTCTAGTTCCACTAGACTAGTTCTCTAGTTTATTCTATTTTTCTATATTGCTTCTTTCTTCTTCCCTTATTCTTCATTATAACTATTTTATTCTATTTTTCTATATTGCTTCTTTCTTCTTCCCTTATTCTTCATTATAATTATTATTATCCCCCCCCCCTCCCTTCTGATTCTTTACCCTTTAATTCCATCAGGAAGTCAAGTAACCTTTCCACTTTCTTCTCCATTGGGTGTTTTCTCCGATCCACCTAGTCATTTTTCCGCTTTCATAACCTGGCCACACTGTTATCCACCATCAGTTTGGCAAAATGGCGTATCCTTAACACCAGTCCTGGACCTGTCCGCTGTGTCCATTTTCTCTCCTACTAGTTGAAAACGATTTTGCGAAACGTTACAGATTTTCTTGTGTGTTTGTGAAGTTTTTGTACACCTGTCTTGATATTCGATCATGTAAGTACCTTTTTAACTCATATATATATTTAAGCTAAATTTAAGACAAATGAAGGAGAAAAAAAAAAGATAATACTTACAGCTTATCCGTGCTAATAGTTTCGCATTAGATCACACATACATGAATATGTGTGATCTAATGCGAAACTAAGCTGTATCCAGACAGCTATAGATTGTATACAGACAAAATAAAATTACGGGGGTAGTAAAACATTTTTTGGGAGCCTGACAACCCCCATTAGGGTTCTGTCAGAATCCCTGCAACAGTGAAGCTTACCTAAGCCATTAGCGGCGAAGCCAGGATTTTCGTTAGAAGGAACACAGGTGGAATTGACCAGGGGCATTTACAATATTCTCCCGCTAAGTATTTTTTTTTTTATCATAAACTTATCGTACTTTCCCTTGTATTGATGTTTTAACATGGAATATGACACAGTTATCGCCAAAAACGGATGTTTCTGTATTTTTTTTTTTTGGGGGGGGGGAAACCAAACCTTTTCTGAGATAAATTGATGGAATAAGCCTACAAAAATTAAAGTATTTTCTCTCGAGGAGAGGACGTGCCCCCCTCCTCACTGGAACCGCCAATGACATTTTTACTATCACTCTACCCTATCTGGTCACACAATTGGTTGTAAGTAACTTCTAATAGAAATTATCCACATAAACAATCATGGATAGAGTTCGCACGTACGTAGGATTATCAACTGGAAATTGGCAAAATGCAGGTCACTCCGAAAAAAGCCTGACACAATGATTTTGAAGCAATGAACTATTTTCTTGGCAGAATCACTTTCGTTATGTACTTTTTTATCTAGCGGTGAAAGTTTTTGAGAGCTTAAAGACAAAATTATTATTTACTGATGTTCTGGGTCTAACCAATTTCTTGTAATTTTCTTAATTTCGCGAACGGAAACAAAATTAGTCGAGTGTGATATATCGACAGTATTACAAACCACGAACCCTAGAAGTTAATAAATAGCGACAAATTACTGCTCGTGACCATAAAGTTTACCGTAATTAACACAAACAATGCAAAGTTAGGTGTAGTTTTGTCTTGCTTATTTTATTTTTAAAATGTCGGAGTTTTTCAAGAAAAATGCGCATGCCGGTATGACATTTCTAAAAAGATTAAAAAGCCGGACATCTCCGGGAAAAACCGGATGATTGGTAACCCTACACGTAAGTCTCCATTGTTGCAGAGTGGAACAACTGTGCCCCAAGCAATTTGATGCAATTTTCCTAGCAAAGTATATATTTGAAATTCGACATATTTTGGTTGGAGTTAGTACATACCTTACTAAGAAAATTAAATATGCTGAAATCATCATTTTGTGTTAGGAAAATTATTAAAATACCATTTAACTATTAGTACTTTAAACTTTCGGCAGCTACTTATACCTAGTTCACTAGTGATCAGACACAAATTTTTAACTGGTTATATATATATATATATATATATATATATATATATAAAAGGAGAGAGAGAGAGACACTGAGACTGACTATGCATATAGTAAGCATAGTTATAAATCGAGTCTTATTTTTCTCAAACGCATTTTAATATGATGGAGTCCATCATTTCACATTAGAATTAGTTTTTTATTGACCGTATGAAAGAATAATCTAGAATAAAATTGGAGGACAAATCTGTACCTGAAAGTTAGAACCGCGTAAGTCATAAATCCTTGGTTTTACCGGAATAAACAGCTTTCTTTCATATAGAAAGTAAATGGAAAAAACTACATAACAGACTTTCTTTGTATTTTCCCATTTAATCCATCTTTAATGTTGTTCAGGACAGATGATAAAATATTTAAATATTCCTCAAGAATTCAGAGCTTAAGCTGTATCTTTATTCACGGATTGTTCAACATCACTTATAAACCAAATAGTTCTATCACTACCACGAACAACCATTGGCTGGATTCATACAAAATCGTACATACAAAAATAGATCCAAAATGTTTCTTACTTAAGTCTTATTAGGAACAGAGTAACAACGGCAGTATTGAAAAGTGTTGGATCGATTTTATGTTTAAAGCAAGAAAAAAATATTAAGAAAAGCAATACAAAATTTAAAAAAAAAAAAAAATATCTACTTAAGTATATAAAACAGATTATCAAGTCGCAAGATGTCACCAGAGTAATGCAATAATTAACATGGAGAACAGTAACAACAACATATTTGTAGTCACTGAATAAGGCTTAAGTATTCACACAGTCTTAATCAACAACAAAAGTATAATCGATATTATTCACTATCATAAATGTTTATATTTAAAATAACGTTTATTTAAGGTGGTCAATCCATTTTGAGAGTATCAAACATGGCAGATGCAATTTCTCTTCAATACTGTATATTCACTGATAAATAGCTTATAATGTTTTTGTTTTTACACCGTACTGAATTGTACAACAGACAGCGATATTCTTATTTACATTATTACAACCAGAATCGAACCACCATTACTTGAAGCCTTCCGAATGGTACAAAACTGAATTAATCACGTTCTGGCCAAAATTGGACTTAAGCGCTTCTAGCTCTCAGGTACAGAAATGGACCTCTCGTTAGCTATCTTTTCCACATATATAATTGGCATTAATCGTGCTATTTCAGATATCGAAGAAAAAATATTTGAAAGAAAATCATAAGCATATCCTTGGGAAGTTGATTTTTATCGCAACTTCTGAGTACAGTACGAATGTATCCTTTCTGCCCAATTATTCTTGCCCATACGGAAAGGAATGTACCTCAGTGTTATACAGTCTACCTTCTCGACATTAGCTGTATGCGACCAAAGTAAATCAAATAAAAAACTTTCAATCAGAATGAGCTGTTCCGGAGTTTCAATCCATGTAAGGCCAAGAAATATATTTTTTAACATGCAAAACTATAAAAGGGGAATTACAATATACTACGGGAAAGTAATTTCAGACCACCCGAATGACAGACACCAAATCCCCCTCCCCTTCTTTCACTTTCCCGCTGACGATTTAAACCAACTGTCTATAATGGTTCTAAAGCATCACGTGACAGCAAACTTAATACTCCTAGAAATGTTTTTTTTTATCTTTAGTCGCCACAGAAATATAGAATAGCTCTACCACTCGTAAATTACTTTGGATTTTCTTTTTCAAAGAAAACATTATTTAGATGGAACAAGTATTTGAATCTGTCCAAAAAGAACAATTAACACAAGCAGTTGCAAGCACAGATTTCCTTGGTTTTCTGTTCAAATCTTTGTGTTTCACTAATTCCTTGTGTATTATATTACCCAAAGTATTCGGCACGCGAGAAACTCCTTTATGGCCGTGTGTTGTCTCCTTGAAATGCCAAGAAAAAAAGAGGAAATGGTAGGACTCATTTGAAGTGATCTCACACTCATAAAACAAACGATCTATACGAGGTAATTAATCACAAAGCTAGGAATTATAGTTTTTTCAAGTTTTGCAACGTCCAACCCATCAATGACCATCCGGTTGTTGTTACGTATTAGAATGCAACTTATTAGAAACTGAATAGGTTAAGCTATAAACTCTATTGCAGCTTTCGAATATTACACGGTTCGTTACATTAGGCTATGAAGAATATAACAGTGGATCGTACTAGAGAATACTATTTGAAGCAAACCATTTTACTACAATTATTAAATTATCAATATTATCGGCATAACTCATATAGTCTATTGCTTGATCTTGCCTAGGATAGAATCCAATGACGAACGTTTGTTATTGTGACGATGAACTTGCGAGTTCAGTAAGTCATAGAGTGAGCGAGTGAGATACTAAACAAGTACGACACTGTATAAAATACGAAGTGCATGTAACGGAAATATCAAAGCATCGTGATAAATTTTTGAGCACAGTTATAAATAATTTTACCTTACTTACGCACTCTATGGCTTACGGAACTCGCAAGTTCATCGTCGCACTGAGCAAGATCAAGCCAGTTTTCATCACAAACACCTACTTCTCGAAGATCTTTTCTAATATTATCTACCCAACGTCGACTCGGGCTTCCCAACGGTCATTTTCCCTCCGACTTACCAACCACGATGGAATACATCCTCGTTTCTCCCCCATCCGAGCAACATGGCCTGCCCACCTTAGTCGTCGCGATTTCATTATTCTAATATAACAACATCGGGTGAGTCGTAAAGTCCGTGAAGTTCTTCACTATGCAGTTTCCTCCATTCCCCAGTCATCTCGTCCCGTTTCGGTCCGTATATCTTTCTCAAGACCTTATTTTTACACACTCGTAATTTACGTTTATCTGCTAGGGTCGTACTCCAAGTTTCGCAACCATAAAGTATTACCGGCAGAATAACCGTTCTGTATACTTTCAATTTCAAATTCCTTGATATTAATCGCGAAGTTAGGAGTTTCTAGACTGAACAGAAACATGCGTTGGCCGATACTAAGCGACTCTTTATTTCTTCCATGACCTCGTTTTTGCTTGTTACATATGACTCTATCAAAAGGGAAAAACTATACAATATCCTGGTACAGTTTGAAATTCCGAAAAAAAAAAAAAAAAGACCTTGTTCAACTAGTGAGGATGTGTCTCAGTGGCCCTATAAGCAGACTACGGTTCGTGTGGTTCAGAAAATAAAAGAGGTCAAAAAGGGACTAACACTGAATGGTTTAAATCAACTGTTCATATACGCAGATGATGCAGATTTAATAGGGGACGATATAGATGCAGTACAAAATAACACTGAGGTCTTAATAAAAGCGTGCGATAAGATAGATCTACAGGTAAACAGAGAAAAGCCGAAAGCATGATAAGCCGAAACAATGGGATTGAAGAAAATAGATACATACCAATTAAGAATAATTTTACTTAAGTGTTTATTATATACATCCATTATTTTTAAGGTCTTGTTTACTTTCTTTCCAACTTTTGTCTTGTATCTTTGTAGCCTCTTCACGAATTTAGTTAATCTGTCCATAGCTTCTACTGTGCTTAACTTTATAGACTTTTGTCGAACACTACCAATATAAATAATAACCATATTCCAGACTCGTGTTACGGCAGATTATTTTGCATGGAAATGTTCCGTAAATCGATCCCTACCCACTTCCCCGAATTTCCGATTTCTATGTAAAATCAGCAGAATTTTAGAACTATATAAGGGTGCTTTTCATAGAACGTGTAATTATAGATTCCAAATGTGGGTATTTTAATTTTTTCTTTAAAAAGTAAAAATGGTGATGTCTCAAGAAAATTTGAGGTCTGACAACAACAAAAATAATTCAGATAGATCTTGATTAGTTATAATAATTATAAAAGAAAATTTACTGACACGTTATTGCTAGAGCAGTGACTTTTCCGTGTTAGACTACAAATACCCTGCACACAATTTGTTAATTCAATACAGCAAACTTCTTTTAAAATAATCAGCGCGTTACTCCAGTGGCGATACGCACTATTTAGTTCCCATATACGGGGCCGCGTCGTAGAGCACTTACCTCTGGTACGTGGGGTCTCTGGTTCGATCCCTGTTCGTGCCATGTGGGTTTTGTGTTGGACAAACACCGTATGCGTGGGTTTTCTCGGGGTTCTCTCGTTTCCTCCTACATTCCACCAATTCTCCCATCATCATCCATTTGGGCTGAGCCAAAGTTCCTTATTTTTTAATAAATCCCTCTGAAATAACTATGTACCAATGGTACTATTGTTAAGAGATTGTTGTTGGACAAATGACTGTTATACAAGGGACATTTCGAAGAAGAAAGGCCACAAAGCACTGTAATGCTAACTGTATAGGCCTCTCATCTGAATTTTACAAATTTATTTGGATAAATCCTAAAAAAAAAAAAAGAAAGAAATAAAAACTATGTAAATGACTAATAAAAGTGATGCACTTACTTAGTATTTTTTTAAAAATAAAATTCCATAGCCTTTTTCTTTTGTGTCACATAGATACAAGCAAAGCAGTCTTATTGCGTACTGAACCGGGTTCTCAAATATCGGACAAATAAATATTTAAGTTTTTGATTTAACGTTCAGGAAATAATTTACATAAACCGTTAGACGCGTGGACAAGAATAAATCAATATAAATAAAAATGAATGTATGTTCATGCTCTACACAAATCTACATGCGTGCATCGATTTCAATCAAATTCTGCATAGGTGTTCCTTGGGTCCCGGAATAAAGTGTAGGTATATTTTAATTCACTGGAAGTGACCGTGTGACCAACGAATTAAAAAAAAAAGTAATTCTATTGTTGAAAATGAAATGAATACATTCTTTACAAGTTTAATCTAAAACAACAATGAAATTCATAAATAAATATTTTAAAGAGTTTTATTCAAATTTAGACTAACTGATAGTTGTAACGTAAATTTTATGTATAGTAAGATATGGGTAACTAATGCTACTACTAATAGTACTAGTATGTAATTGTATTAGTAGTAGTAGTATTTGTACTATTAGTTGCAGTAGTAGTATTTGTAGTAGTCGTAATAGCATTACGACTATTAGTGTTACCAACGTATTTTACTCACCCCGCACCAACGGGCGGGCATTTTCGCTAGTTAATTAAATAAAATACCTCGAGTGTCAAGAAAATCGAGAGACAGACAAATCAGAATGTATCCATTTTTGTGTAGTAAAAATGCAACCTTTCTTATATATACATTTAGTTTCTAAATATTAAGAACCATATGGGAAAATACAGTTGCAATAACATGGCCATACCAGTGTTACAGATATTTAAATATTATATTGATTATTGCATGCAGAAAATATTTGTTCGTATTTTTATTTAATGAATATTTCGCACCACAAAATTCTAATAATCTGCCATACAGTTGACACATTTAAGGCATCGGGAATCGGTTTTGCAATTTTCTTGAAGATCATCCAAATATTTATCTAATATACAGTTCGTACTGAGATCTTTCCTAAAATCTCCCCTTCTCTCATGAAAAGTACTGGGTTACACTCGGAAGAATTTCAATATAGTCCCATTAAACCGAATTTATTTTTTGCAGAATGCAGTGACTACCTTGCATATCTCTTTCGAGACAGTGTTAATACACCAGTGATTAACGAAACATTTATAAAAAGTTCTTCTGCTTAATAGCTAAAATGTTTGTAAAATATAAAGAACTAAGTACTGCCTTCCTTACCTGACATTCTACATACGCGACCAATGAGTCTTTAGACACTGTCGAAACTTTATCTGGATCTATAGGTCCTTCTAATACCATTCGCGCTTGACCAACATGCTTGTAACCCATGAGCTCAAACATCAGTTCAGCTCCTACCAAATTTGCCTCAATCTCATGCTTATAAAACCCACAGTACAACTGAAAAAAAAAAAAAAACAACTTGTAACACACGCATAATAAATATGCTGAGACTAAATTTATCAATATTTTCATGCTTTATACTTATTTATTTAACCAAGTCCAAATATAGCACAGATGCCATTTTACATTCGAGAAAACAGCAATAACAAAGGGAAGGATTTGAGAAAGAATCGGCATCAACTTTATTCACGGTAACATCCTTGCAACCAAACGAAATTCTCAGTCAGGATGAGCTGTCACTGGGTGCTAAACCAGGACCTTCTGTACGAACAACTGAGATTGTAACACAACTGAGCTACTGGCGCTCGGCAAAATAGCTACTACTTTCAGAAAACACAAAAAGTTCTTTGCTATTTCACGACAAAAATTGATCCAAGGGCTCTTCTACGATGATCGCAGGCCGTTCCCCGATAATTTACTTTTATTGTTCGAATATGTATTTGACAGAACCATCGTTTCCAGTATTGGATCTACTACCGAAATAATCTCCTTCTTTGACCACTATCTTCAACCATTCATCCAAGCTCGAGCCTGATATCTTCCTATATCAAAGATACAAACAACTTCATCTCCATAATACATTCAATTTCCGACCCGCTCCCACCAGTTAACATCTTGGTTTCAGTTGACAACGTCACTACACCAACATTTCCCACACCACGGCAACCTTACCCTTTAAAATTTTCCCAATACACGCACAAATTATCATAAACCGTGCTCACCATTTTTGCTCCAGCTAGCTCGGTTTGTTCTCACTATGAACAACTTCTTTGAAAAACCTGCAAATCAAGAGCACAGCCATGGACACCTGTATGGCCCCATCCGACGCCAAACTTTTCATCAGACAACTGGAAAGACACCACCTGAATTCCACATCGCACAACTAGTCCTTTCCCGTCAAATTCGCCTGGTCTTTCTCGTTAAACATTCCTAGATCTGGATCAAGAACAATCGAGTTGAGACTGGCGTCTACATCAAACCTACCAACAGCATGCAGTATCTCAATTTCAATAATTCCTATCCATACTACACTAAATGCTCTTTCCCACATGGTATTGCTGTTCGGGCCACCCTCATCTGCTCCTCTGAAGACATAGCCCGAACTTACTTCACCACACTCTCCTCAACTATGATCGACCGTGGATACCTCACCTAGCCTATCCGTAAGCAATTGGATCGTGCCACGAATCACAAAAACTCCACCTGGTCTTCCCACGAATCCCCCTCCGCTCGCAATCTTCTCACTCAGCACGATCCTAGCTGTTAAGATGAAATGGAGAGTTATAATTTATATGGGGTTACGATTAGGTGATATTTAGGTTCATCTGTATGGTTAGGTATGTTCTGAGGTGGCCACAATCTAAACTGAAATGTCAACTTCTTGAATATGATACTAGACCAATAAACTTACAGCCTGATATCAATTCTTCAGTACACATGTACCACCTAATTTGACTCGGGGTAGTATGCGTAGTTCAGCAGTAATCTCATTAACACAAATACTTATTATAAGAATATCAAGTTGTAGTTCTACCATCTAACTCTTCAAATCAAATAAAGATTTGGACAATCACTTAAATAAGGTTTTATTATCTTTCCTGTTCACATAGCAACTGGTGTACACGAATCTATATATTCACATTTATCCTTGTATGACAGATACTCAAATTATCCATTCGTTACATATGCACATACTAAACGTCTCCTATATTTGAAGCCAATCCGCAACCCAACAACTGCGTAATAAACATTCTTAAGGGAGCTCTTACTACATGCCACTTTCATGATCATGATTAAAAATCGGCGCACATTTTATCTGATTTTCAATTGTTAATAAACAACCAAGCAATGGTGCTCTAACTAAAATCATAATATTCTGAACCTGAAGAAATAAATATTATGTAACCAATTAACTACTCCTCTTCAAATGAAATAACCTAGATTTCTATCTCATCTATCAAAATTAATCTATTATGTATAACTTATTCTGGATTTGTTCCGGTCCTTTACAAATTTGTGAAACAGTCATTATTTTCCTATTATATCTTCTTGTTTGTCTGATAAACTACCATCTTCTGGATAAATTTATCCGCTTTCTCAGTAACCTCTGGCATTTCTCAACAGGATATATAAACTTTCTCCACAAGGTCTACATGGTTGATTGATCAAGCAGTGTCAATTCATACGGATCTTTGGCAGTTGCTCACGGTAGACACTAAAATCACCTCTAGCTTTTCTTCTTCAGTCTTCTCTCCAACCTCTTCTTCCTCGCTCTGACTATCTTTATCAAAATTCCCAAACACAGTCAAAAATTCCATTTCTGTATCTTTTATTGGCTCTTCTTTTTATCTTGCTTCTACTATTTCCTTTGTAGTTTCTTTCCTTTTCTCTCTGCCTTCTTCTTGTTTGACATCCGCTTTAATACTATTTGTTGTTACTATGTGGTCCTGTACTAACCCTTCATTTTGCTCTGATGATGTCACGGTTTGATCCTTTAATGGATACTTTTTGCTGCTAACTTCTATCTGTAATAGTTCCTGCCTTCTACAAAACTTTTTCAGGACTTTTATTATTTGTTGTAATTGTACGCCATAATCATAACTGACTGCTGAATATTTTCCATTCTGCTATGTGTTAAATGGTTGCTCCGGCTGTGAGCTTTTTCATATTTTTCTTTATTATAAGTTGAGGTGACCTGCATTTCATTAGCCCACTGTTCACTGTAATAATCTATTTTGTCAATCAGAAAAAAATGATATTTAATCCAAATCTTCCTATAATTACATACAATAATGCTTCTTAACTTACAAAAAAAAAAAAAAAAAAAAAAAAAGAAAAAAAAAAAACAAAGTTAGGTGCATGGCAATGTAAGTTTTGCTATTTACTTCCAACTATAGTACGAAAGTTTGTTCTTTCGATTCTTAATGCTTTTACTATCGTACTGTCAACTAAATTTAAAGTTGCTCCGCTACCTCGTAACGCATCAGGTAATCTATTATATACTGTCAAATGAATTATAAGTAAGTTACTGTTTAAATCGTCTGTCACAGGTTTTGATTGCTCTGCGATAAGCCCAATCCATATACAAGTTGTACCTTCAATCCCAATTCAACTCTCATTAGTTCTTGTTCTTCACTTGACGCTGCCGAATTTGATGTGGGATCTACATCATGTATCCATTGTTCAAACTTCTTTTTCTATGAATAACACTGATGTAAAAATTGATTGTTGATACTCTCGCAGCAATGTTAAGATTCTACTGTTGTTCTCTACCGACTCATACTGTAACGCTAGTGTTACGGCTTTTTCAAAAGATATCTCACCATCTTGCAATAATCTTTTTCTTAAAGCATCATCTCTGGCCTCGGTAACAACTGGTCCTTACAAGCCCCGTTCTCAAGAGTCCCAAATTTATATTTTGATGCTTGTTTACGAATCTGTGCTACATAATCGTCCATGGGTTGACCCAGCTGTTGATATTGAGCAGTCGTGGGGATACGACTGAGAAAAAGGGTTTAAAATAGTTCAGAAAGTCATCTCTCTCAGGTTTGAGATACCAGGATCTTGATTTAAAGAAAATACATGGACTGGGATTTACTAGAAAAGGGTTTAATTAATACTAAGAAGGTAAGTAGGGCACTTGTTAAGGGATGTGAGGAAGGAGAACAACAGCAGAATTAGGTGCGTACTTTCATTGTAGATGTATGCCTATCAGCTGGTGCCATTGTCAAGACTCGATGATGACTCTTTGGGAGTATACAGACAGAGCGGCGAGCAGAGAGAGATTAGCAGTTCTGTTCCAGCAATTGACGACTGGAATATCGATGAATTATAGTAACTATCTCTAGGTTCTCTCCCACTCCTGTTCGGTCTTTTTATTCACCTAATTCTGCTGTGTTGTTCGCTCAGAAATGCAATGGCTGTTGTATAATTCTTATGTAACTATACATAGGTCAGCGGTGCTCTACTTACCGTATTTACACAATGCCAGACATTGTCTTGCACATTCTCACAAATTACATTAACATTTTTTTTACAAATAACGAATATCTTCAATCTTGGCGTTTATAGAAATAATGATATATTTTTTATTATGGGTTTTTAACCTCAATATCGTTTTTTAAAGAAATATATAACTTCGATTGTTCTATATATCTTTACACTACCGCCTCTAGAATTGGCGACAATTTAATTATTAAAAAAATCATCGCCCTATGTAGAAAACAATGTTCACTTTACTTGTGGTTTGGTTGTAACCCAGTTCACTGTAGGCTGATTCACAAGAGTAGCGGGGTAGAAGTTGCTTCGTAAATACCAGTTAAAAAAAAAAAAAAAACTGCTCACACATTGTTTCTGGTTTCACACGTGTTGGCATGTTGATGTAACGAGTCAGTTATGGACACTAAATTCAGGTTAAGTTCATAGATGTCAGGTTTAATTGTGTAGGTGCGGAAAGAGTCCGTAGTGGCCAAGTTTAGGTGACATCTGGCGGCTGCATAAATAATGTAGGGTAGAAAAAGTTGAGGAGGACAGTTTTTTTTTTTTTTTTTTTTAGGAAAAGGATATTATGGTATCTTTACAGCATTCTTCTTCTTATTATTATTATTATTACTAAGTGAATGTGACAATTTTTCAAATTTGCTTGTTAAGTACTTGCAATGACTTAAAATTAATGATAGTGCGATACCAGAGAAAAACACAATTTGCAGAGATATTTCTACTGAGAGCAATTACAGAGTGTTAAGTGCATTCGTGCGACAAGGTTTGCATAAAATCCAGGTTGAAATAATTTTATGGAAGTTTGCCAAATATAGTATTCCGAACGTCAGACAAAGATTTCAGACAACCAATATGAAGGGAATAAAGTATTTATGTTCATAGATTGGGGAAATGAATTGTATAGGAAGATAAATTTAAATGTAGAACTGAAGACGTCCATAATTCATTGATTAAAGATGTAGCGTTGGGGGTAAAGCTTTGGTTCATTCAAATTGTCATTTTTAGAAAAAAAAAAAATGCAAGAAAAGATGTAATATTTCAGGAGCTTGAAGTTTATTGTCAAAACAGGTAAATTCCGATCGGATAAATACGTGGTCTGTAATTATTAGTTCAGATTTGCAAGGTAGGTTAATTTTTATGGCACCCGTTCTTGCCTCATTAGGAATAGAGACAGTAGAAACGTGTCCATTTACGATTACTGTAATGTTAGAAGGAGGATGTGTGATTATATACTGATGGGAATTTGTCTCAAAAACTTGTGTGATAACAGACTTTGAAAAATAAGGAACAATATCTTTGACTGTCTTTGTGAAATATCCCTTATTTAGGCATTCAGCATCTCTAGAAGTAATAGAGACACGAATAGAAATTTTGAAGAGAGCTGATCGAGATATTTGACAGGATAAGATAACTGATCCTAAAATAGGTACTACTTGCTTTTTGCCACAGATAGCTACCAAGCTAGGTTCTATGTCAATGGTACAAGTTTGATTTTGAAAAGCAAAAGGTATAACAGAAAATAAAGAAAATTTTTGATTTGAAGAAATAATGGGCATTTTTAATTTTAGAAGAATAAAAGAATCGGAAATCGAGCACGAACGTATATAGGTAAAGTGTAATATATACTTCTATGAGGCTCTTATCAACAGCTAGTTCAAATTTATGTTCAGTAATATCAATATCAGTCTGGAATTTCGCAAGGTGGGAAGAAAGAACGTCATAAGGCAAGACGTTAGGATCCAATTTATTGTTTCGACAAGAATTTAGCGTGAGGTCGTACCTGTATATATGAAAAAAAAAATTACCATTTGGAGCAATGACATCTCCTGAAATTCAGAAATGAAGGCCATGGCTTCAATGTCGACCATGTTAGAGAGTGTTGACCATGTTGAGGGATTCGGCGATAATGGATTGTTGTTGAATGAATTTTTTCAGAAAAATGCCGAATATTTGCAAAATATTCTTTAATTTGATTTTGGAATTTATCTAGTTCTTGGGTAGTGTTTGTTATGCAAATGTTATTTTTCAAGAGTTGTCTTTGGACAGATATTACGGTTTCCTCTATTTTAGTTTGTTTTATGCAAGTTGTCGATGCCATTAAACTCAGCGACATGACAACAGTAGCTGAGCAAATCACCAACAAATCATAGAATTGCTCTCTTTTTGTTTATATTGGAGCTAAGAGGGGTGAGGAATAGTAAGAAAGGCAGAAGAAATATGATTATGTAGCGACTGAAGGTGATGGGACTCACTAAGTCTTACAATAGTCTTTCGTTGTGGCAATGCAATTTCGAAATGCGGACGCAGTAGGTAGGGATTGTGGGATCTCGAGTGAAAGTTTAAACAAAAGTGGAAAAAGAATGTTCATAATAAATCATATTCTTGAGTGACTTATAATGTAAGTCTGTTGATATCGTAAAGCCAATATTGTCAGAAGCAGAATATTCCAAAATGAGTGGAAAAATAAGGATTAGTAAAAAATCCTGTAAAAAAAAATCGTGATGTAATATCACTACCTAAATGCTCTAAATAGCATTTTTCCAAATAATAATAATAAAAAACGTTATTCTAACACCTACTTATATAAAATCCACACGTTCTTGGTGTAAAATTATTTCTTAGTATATACAGCCGCCATAAAACTCCAAGTCCAAAAAAAAAAAAAAAAAAAAGTCCTTGGTGTAGTAGTGGGAAAAATAACATGGCTAAATAGCCAATTATACTAAGTCTCATACTAGCTATCTGAGATAGTGAAAAAAAAATGTGTCATATTACATGCTGCATAAAGACCTCAGCTTTTCTTGAGAAACTGAATGAAATGGTCTACGAAATCCCTTCGAAAAAAACATCTTTCTCCTTACCTACGCGTTGATAACGAGAAATTATTGCCTAATCACGAACAAGAAAACACGCATGTATTGTTCATACAATCTTTGATTTTCCTTTTCAGACTGACAGAAGAAAATTCTGTGAAACGAGTCCAAATATTCCTCGAGAAACTTTCTCACTGTTGCAAGTGCGATAAGACAAGCTCTTTCTTTAGGAAAATTGAAAGTTTTTGTTGCGATGTTTGGGAATGCTAATGTTGTGAGGTCATTATTTACACATAATTCCAGAGATTTTTCTTAACAAGATTGAAATGTTTTTTAATTTTGGTCTCGATGCCCACATGTATCAAAAGCTGTCACTGAGGCTCGGAGGACCATGTTTCATGATTAGTAATTGGTTCACCACATTACTGCTGATATTATTAATAAGACATGCACTTGAATTACTTATTTGTATTTCTTCTTATGATATACTTAGCTTCGTTTGAACAACTGAATACAATGAAAAATATAACAAACTCGACAAAAATCCTTTCTGTTGACTGCAGTCCACCATCTTGATCACATGATAAACTGCTCGAATATTCTACATACAATGTTCCTACTGACTTATATTCCCCACTGGATAGATGACAGCACAATGCATGCACAAATCAGTCTCTAGTGCCCTCAAGCAACCAAAATTCAAATTAACTGATACTAAGAAACACGTTTTTTAGGAATCCTTGGCACACACAAACATAAAAAAGAATAATCATTAAAAATACACAATAATAAAAAAATGAAGTACATAACACGCAATAAGAACCAACCTAAAAGTATCCATTTGAACGTTACTGCCTCTTTTTCCCTATTTTGCACAAAACATAATTTTGCGCAATTTCCACCGGTTGTTTACGAGTAAGGTAAGTAACGAAATTCTAAAAGCAACTACAACTTACAACAAAACCAAAAATAAGCCAAAGTAAGAGTAGCCCTATTTTTTCACAAACTGTCAACACAGGTTCCACACTTCTAGACGTTTCACTTTACAGCACGGACAACATGTACGATGCTGAAAGTAATGTGATACTGTTAATTTCAATTGTCTCCATTTTCTTATATTGGTTTTAATTTATTACTAAGCCCTGAGAATGGATAAAAAAAGGAATCCAAAAGCTACGATCTTTTAAAATTTCAACAAGAGAAAAGTCATCGACAATTCGCAAAGATAGAGCTATTGTTCTTTTCAGTTGTGTTTTATTCTAAGGATAAAGGAAATGATTTTTATAATATTCTGACTACAAACACATATATTCACAATTATTCGGTATTTGAAAAGAAGTCAACTACAACCAAGTTAACTACAATTTACCTTCATTTCTCTATATTCTTTGCGCCACGGCTGAGACAACAGATTGGAAGCATACATGCCAATTGCTGCCCACGCTGAAGCAGCACGGTAGCCACTGAAATTCTCCATGGTTTTGGCACTGCGGTGGAGGATATCAGTTGTTTCTCGGAAACAGAACTTCCGGTCATGAGGAACCAGAGATAAATACTCCCTAATGTAACCTAAAATTGAAGAAAATTTTAATCATGTTTCTAAGTTAATAAAATCTCTAACATTTAAATACAAAATGTAGAAAAACTA